>PVKM010036944.1:0-14634 GCA_004027735.1 Carollia perspicillata | reverse complement strand
ATAAATATAACAAGCAAAAAAAAAAGTAGGAAGGAAGAAGAAGAGGAGGAGGAGGAGGAAGAAGAGGAATAGGAATAATAATAATAATAATAATAATAATAATAATAACAACAACCTAAAATGGGGAGAAAAGAAACAACTCCACATTGAAAAGAAAGGTCGAATCCCCAGGAGTACTAAATGAAATTAAGGCAAGCAATCTATCAGACACTGAGTTCAGGATGAGTTCAAAATAATGGTTATAAGGATGCTAAAGAAAGTCAGTGAGAACTCCAAGGAACTCCATGGAAGATGTGAGGAACTTACTGGGAACTACACCACATGAAAAATGACATAGGAACTATCAATGAGAGCCAGAAGGAAAGGAAGAATATAATATCTGAAGTGAAGAATACACTAGAAGATATCAAAAGCAGGCTAGATGAAGCAGAAGATTGAGTCAGAGAGATGGAGGACAAGGTAGAAAAAAACTCCCAGACAGAGCAATAAAATGAAAAAAGACTCAAAAAGAACAAGGAGGGTTTAATGGAGCTGCAGGACAATGGGACACGTAGTAATATTTGTATTATAGGGATACCAGGAGGAGAAGAGGAGCAAGGGATGGAAAACCTGTTTGAAAAAGTAGTAACAGAAAACTTCCCTAACTTGATGAGAGATAAAGTCACACAAGTCCAGGAAGCACAGAGAGTCCCAATCGAGGTGAACCCAAAGAGGCCCACTTTGAGACACATCATAATTAAAATGGCAAAATTTAAATACAAAGGGAGAATCTAAAAGGCAGCAAAGGGAGAAACAGCTAGTAAAATACAAGGCAGCTCCAATAAGGCTGCAAGGGGATTTCTCAACAGAAACACTACAGGCCAGAAGAGAATGGCAAGAAATATTTCAAGTAATGAAAAGCAAAGGCCTGTAACCACGACTATTCCACCCAGCGAGGCTCTCAAAATGGAAGGTGAAATGAGGAGTTTCCCAGACAAAAAAAAAAGGCTAAAAGAATACATCTCCACCAACCAACATTTCAAGGATGCCAAAAAGACTGCTTTAAGACAATGAAGAAAAAAGAGAGAGGAACACAGATACGAAGGGGATGGCAATGAATAAGTACCTATCAATAATAACCTTAAATGTAAATGGATGAAATGTCCCATTCAAAAGACATAGGGTAGAGCTAAATTGCTTTTCTTGCCCGAAGGAGAGGAATACTACAAGCTTCAATATAGTGTAGAATGAAGAATCTAAAAGGACAGGTTGGAGTGCTATGGCCACCAAGGGTCCAGAATGTGCCTACAGAGAAGCAGAAGCATTTTCTGCTTAAACTGAAAATGTCACCTGCATTATTAAGCCTCCTAGAAGCACAAACAAGGTCTTAGTTGCTTGAATTTAACCTTCTCAAATCTGCCCTAACGAGAGAGAAGAAAGGAGAGAGAGGAAGGGAGAGAGAAAAACATCGATGTGAGAGAGAAACATCAATTGGTTGCCTCCTGTATGTGCCTGGACTGGGGATCTTATGTTCCCAGATTAGAGACTGAACTTGTGACCTAGGATCTGTTGAGTAACTGGTAACTGTTGAAAGGTCTTAAGAGCAAAGCTGAGGTTTCCTGAGGAAGGAGAAATTCTGCCTGTTGGTTATGGCTTCAGTTCCTGCCCAGGCATTTCCAGCCTCATCTTCCTGACAGCCTGCCCCGAGGATTTCAGACCTGCAAGCCCCCGCAACTGCTGAAGCCAATTCCTTGAAATAGATCTCTCTCTCCACTGCCATACACACACTCATGAGCATGTATATATCTTATTGGTTGTGTTTCTCTGGAGGAACTCTGACTGCTAAGCCTCTGAAACAAGTAAACAAGACTAGAAACTAGCGCTCAGCTCCCTCTTGTCTATGGAAAACACTCCCTCTGAAGAGCTTAACTTTTTAAAATTGGCCTCCTGCATCTGAGGTTATATTTACTATGCTACTTTAAACTTCTTCTTTCTTACTTGTGTAGTTCCTTTATTTCTTAGTAGTCTCAGATTTAATAAAGTACCTTGCACACACACACACAAAAAAAACATAGGGTAGCTGAATCAATAAGAAAACATGACCTGCATATATGCTGTCTACAAGAGACCCACCTCAGAACAAAAGATCTACACAGATTGAAAGTGAAGGAATGGAAAAAATATTCCAAGCAAATGAACATAAAAAGAAAACCTGTTGTAGCAATAGTTATATCAGAAAAATTAGAAAGAGAAAATCATAACTGAGGACTACCTGAGGAGGTGATTCTTAACCAAAGTTGGATGGAAACCACCTCATGACTGGTAGAAAGGGCAGGAACACAGAAGTGGCCAGCACTGCTTAAACAAGTGGGGGCCAGCAACAATATCACAGGTGGTGGCTGAAGTGACCACATGACTGAGGGAGCTTCCCTTGGACAGGAGTGAGGCCTGGACTTCAGATTGGATTCCCACGCACAGAGTGACTGTGTGCACCTACCTACATAGCAGTGAAAGGCCATATTTTTTTTTGTTTTTTGTTTTTTGTTTTTGTTTTTTGCTCCCCAGATAAAGACAGAGCCTGCTGGAGACAAAGCCACCTTTTTTTGTTTTGTTTTGTTTTGTTTTGTTTTGTTTTGTTTTGTTTTGTTTTGTTTTAAGGGGTCAACACCCAGGTTCCATGTTCCTGGCCATTCACCTTTGGCTCAGGTGAAGGGAGGGAAGCATGGTTTGCAGTCATGTGAGGAGACTCTGAAGCAGGAGCCTTGGGGGAGAAGCACTGGGGAGTGGCTGTGTGTTCCAGGTGCTGGGATAAAACACCATACTGTAGCAGCCATTTTTCTTGAGAAAAAAAAACAAGCCTTTCCCAAGGGAACAGTAATGACTTCACCCCATGAGAAAACTACTTGCCCCACCCTCCTAAAGTCTCCTAGCCCCATCTTCTGGAATCCCACTTGACACACCCTTTGAAATCCTACCTGCCCCACCCAGCATCTTTCTTACTTTCCCTCAACCCATGTCTTATCCCCTACCAAGGAGACAACAACACAGGTGGACTCAGAAGTGTTACAGACTGGCTTTAGGGCACAGACATTCCATACGCTCTCCCTGGAACCAGATTGGTGCTTCTCCCTCACTGGAAAGCCTAGGAATGCCATGAGACCAAACTCTGGGCTCCAGAGGCCTCACCTGCTACCCTACTAGGAGCACTGTGTGCCAGGTTCAGGGAAATAATTGGGGACAAACTCAGACATGTGAACACACACACCATTTTCTCTGAAGTCTGAACAGCACCTCCCACAGGAAATCCAGGATTCCCATCCTCTCATTTCCACCAGAAGCCCTCTCAGAAGCAGACTGCTGAGCAGCTGGACTCAGACTAACAGCAGGACTGCAGTCAGAGAAAGTAAAAGTAGTACCTGTGGTGATTTCTGTCATTAGTTGACCCACCCCTGGGCCTTGTGCTGATAAAAAGCCAGCAGGGCAGCACACTGAGGATTACCCTAGGACACAGCCAAGCCTGAAGGAGAAAGCCATAGACTATGGATTGCTTGAGCTCCGAATAGGCATCTGGCATTGCCTTACACCAGCTTCAGAACACCAGAGTTGTATTCAGAAACAGAAGCCAGCATACAAACACTAAACTCTGCTGAGAATTATTTGATATTGTTCTTTTACATTATTTGCATTATTTTTGCTCTCATCTAGCCTTTTAACATTTTCTTTTTCTTCAGTTTTGTTCCTATTTTTTAACTATGTTTTTATTTCAAATCTCATATTTTACTCTCCTTTTTCTTTACTCCATTTTGCCTTCTTCCTTCTCTTCCTTATTTTCATTTAAAATTTTACCTTTTCCCTTTCTTAACTTTGTTTATACTCCTTACTTTTATTAGTTCTCCTCCTTCTATCCTCTCAAAATAATTTTTCTTCCCTTTAGGGCATCTCATATTTTTTTCTTTCTTATATTGTTCTCATTTTTTTCACTTTAATAATCTTTTTCATTAATATTGCTGTTGTTGGGGGGATATTTTTGCTGGTATGGGTGTTGTTTTCTGTGCTGTTTTGTTCTATTCTGTCATAACCTGTACACAGCATACAAGACATGGAGGGAGTAAAGACTTTCAGTCAGGCAGCTGAAGGGGAGAGCCTACCGATGAATGAGCCCCAAACAATCAAAACCAAATAAAATGGGAGACACCACATAAACGGCACAAAGGGCATCCCTAGAGCAACCAGTGCAGGACACAAAGGAGAAGGCACCACTGAGTCGCATAGGACTCCTACTCCAGAAGTCCAGCCCATGAAGACAGGGTGTCAAAGCAGATAAATCTAATGCACATAAACAAGAAAAAACAGTCACCTAAAATGGGGAGGCAAAGAAACAATGCCCCATTGAAAGAAAAGGAGGAATTCCCAGAAAAAGCTAAATGAAATTGAGCCAAGCAATTTATCAGACATACGTTTCAAAGTAATGGTTATAAAGATGCTCAAGGAACTTAGTGAAAACTACAAGGAACTTTATGGGAGCAACAAGGAACTTAGTGGGAACTACACCACCATGAAAAAGGACATAGAATCCATGAAATAGAACCAGGTAAATATGAAGAATACAGTATCTGAAATGAAGAATACACTAGAAAGAATTAAAAGCAGGCTAGACAAAGCAGATGATTGAATCAATGAATTGGAAGACAAAGTAGAAAAAACATAGAGCAACGAAATGAAAAAAATACTAAAAAAGAAATGAGGATAGTTTAAGGGAGCTTTGGGACAATATGAAACATAACAACATTCACATCACAGGGATACCAGAAAGAGAAAGGAATAAGACATAGAAAATTTGTTTGAAAAAATAATGACAGAAACCTTCCCTAACCTGGAGAAGGAAAAAGTCATGTAAGATCAGGAAGCAGAGAGAGTTTCAATCAAATGAATCCAAAGAGACCTACACCAACACACATCATAATTAAAATAGCGAGGTTTAAAGACAGAGAGAGAATCTTAAAGGAAACAAGGGAGAAAGAGCTGGTGATATACATAGGATCTCTGATAAGGCTAACAACTGATTTTTCAACAGAAACACTAAAGCCAGAAGGACCTAGCACAAAATATACCAAGTAATAAAAAGCAAGGCCCTTACTCTATCCAGCAAGATCTCATTTAAAATGGAAGGCTAGTACTGAAGGCACAAGATGGTGGAGAAGTGATTGGAAGCCACATTATCCTACTCCCAGGACCAATCTGGAATTACAATTAAATTGTGGAGAAAAATCACCCAAACAAACAACTGAACTATACTAAGAGAGAAGACTTATAATCTTGGACAGACAGAAGAATAAGTTTCAGCACAACCTGACCCATAAGAAGTGTGGTGGAGACTCAAGAAGGCTGGCTTGATGCCCACAGGCAGCAGCACCAGAAGGATAATTAAGCAGATGGTTGAATCCCCCTGAGAAGTGTGGGATCTAAACCCTAAGTTGGGATCCCCAGACTAGAGCGCCAGAGCCCAAAAAGTACAGAGATAACAAACAGTGGTGAAAAGCATCAGGGTTGCTCTCTGCCAGAGACAGATGGCTGGAGACACAAAGAGCCATTTAAAGGACCAACACACAAATTTTCTTTTATTTTTAAAAGGTTTTGTTTATTTTTAGACACAGGTGAATGGAGGAAGGAAAGAAGGACAGAAGCATCAATGTGTGGCTGCCTCTCATGTGCTCCCTACTGGGGACCTGGCCCACAACCCAGGCATGTTATTCTGACTGGGGATCGAACCAGTAACCCTTTGGTTCATGGGCTGGTGCTCAATCCACTGAGCCACACCAGCCAGGGCCCAATGCACAAATCTTCATTTGCAGCCACTTACTCTGGGCTCTGGAAGAGTTGGGGGCAGAGTGGACTAGAGATGCCTGAAAGAGATACTGGGGACAGAAGCTTTGGGGAGAGAGCTGACAGAGTAGATGCCAGGAGGTGCTGAGTCATCCCCCATAAGGCAGCAGTCTTCATGCTTAGGCAGACCACTCCCCTACAGGCAGCAGCAGCCTGAGAGGAAACAATAGCCCTAACCTCAGGAGAGACTTAGCCTTGACTCTGTGGTGCTTAAGACTGGTTGCTAGGTGCAGAGCAACCAGATTAACAACTGAAGGAGTCAACCACAGACAGTAGATCCCTGAGAAAGTGAGGCAGAGAGGACTAGAGATGCTTGAGGAGAGATTAGGGGTGGAGGCTTTGGGGAGAGAACGGAGAGAGTAGCTGCCAGGATCCTGGTGCTGAGTCATCTCCCATACAGCAGCAGCCATCAGGCTCAGGCAGACCACTCCCCTCCAAGTGGCAGCAGCCTGAGAGGAAGCAATAGCCTCAACGCCAGGTAGGATTCTGCCCTGACCTATGGTGCTTAAGCCTGACTGCTGAGTGCAGAGTGACTAGATTAACAATGGAAGGAGACAGCCACAGACAGTAGATCCCTGGCAGTCTTGGAGCAGGCTGCCTAATGTCAGATGGGGTCAACATCTGACACCATCAGAAGCAGATCCAGAAAGAAAAGACAGTGGTAAATACTAGGGGATACTGAGATGAAATCCACTGTGGTCTTCTCCGTGATTTGCAATATTTTCCTTCCTGCATAGCTTTTTAGCATTAATTTTATATCCATCAAATTTGTGCGTATTAAGTCACTAGATTTTATAATATAGTTTATTTTTCTCCTTTCTTATAATAGTCTTAAACTCTTTACACCTTTATTAATACTGGTTCATTTGCTATTCATAGTGGGATTTCAGGGAGGAGTTATTTTTGCAGATGTGGGTGTGTTTGCTGGGCTTTGTGGTTTTGTTCTGGTTATGCACCTGAACAATAGCATACAAGATGTGGTGAGTAGAATGACCCTCAGTCAATCAGCGGGAGGGAAGGACCCCCCAAAGAATGATCCAACAACATTCAAAACCCAATTACATCCAGAAGGCCAACATCAACGGCATACAGGGCATCCCAAGAGCAACAAGTTTAGGAGATCAAGGAGACTACACCACTGAATCTCATAGGTCTCCTACCATAAAAGTTCACACCACAAACTCAGGGAGTCAAAACAGATCAATTTACGAAGCTGAGGCTAACAAGAAGAATCTCACAAACAACGGGAAGACAAAGAAACAAACTCCAAGTGAAAGGAAAGGAAGAATCCTCAGAAAGAGTGCTAAATGAAATAGGGCAAGTCAACTATTAAATATTGAGTTCAAACAACAGTTATAAGGAAGCTTAATGAGCTCACAGAGAATTACCAAAACTACAGGGAAACTACAATGAACTCACTGCAAACTACATCAGCATTGAAAAGGACATAGAAATCATCAACAAGAGCCAAGAAGAAATGAAGAATACAATTTCTGAACTGAAGAACACAGTAGAAGGAATCAGAATCAGGCTAGATGAAGCTGAGGATGGAATCAGCCACCTGGAAGACAATGTAGAAAAAACTCCCAAAGACAGCAAGAAAAGAAAAAAAGACTGAAAAAGAATGAAGAGGGGTTAAAGGAACTGCAGGACAACATGAAACATAATAATGTCCATATGATAGGAATACCAGAAGGAGAAGAGGAGGAGCAAGGGATAGAAAACCTGTTTGAAAAAGTATTAACAGAAAACTTCCCCAATTTGATGAGAGAAAAAGTCACACAAACCCAGGAAACACAAAGAGTCCAAATAAAAAGGAACCCAAAGAGGCCCATGGCAAGACACATCATAACTTAAGTGGCAAAATTCCAAGACAAAGAGAGAATGTTAAGGGCAGTGAGGGATACAAGGGAGTCTCAATAAGACTAGCAGCTGACTTCTCAATGGAAACACTAGAAGCCAGGAGGGAATGGCAACAAATATTCCAAGTAATGAAAGCCAAAGGCCTGAAAATAAGACTACTTTATCCAGGAATGTTATCAATTAAAATGGAAGGCCAAATGAGGAGTTTCCTAGACAGAAGAAGGCTCAAAGAATAAACCTCCACCAAGCAAGCACTGCAAGACATACTAAAGGGACTGCTTTAAGAAGAGGAACAAAAAGAGTGAGAGAGAGAGTGGAACACAGGTAGAAATGGGGGAAAATGAGTAAGTACCTATCAATAATAACCTTAAATGTAAGTGGATTACATGCTCCAATCAAAACACACAGAGTAGCTGAATGGATAAGAAAACATGACCCACACAAATGCTGCCTACAAGAGACCCACCTCAGAACAAAAGACCTACACAGACTGAAAGTGAAGGGTTGGAAAAAATATTCTCAGGAAATAAAAGCTGGGATAGCAATACCTATATCAGACAAAACAGACTTCAAAACAAAGGCCATAAAAAGAGACACAGGCGAGTTCCGGCCAAGATGGAGGCATAAGTAGAAACCCTTCACATCCTTGCACGACCAAAAGGAGAATAACAACCAATCTAAAATCAATAAACTACCAGAAGTGCCAGAAAATCAAACTGCACAGAACTCCAACAACCACAGAATTAAAGAAACAGCAAAAGAGAACAGACAGGTAAGGCGGCAGATGGAGAGAACCTGCGGCCAGGCTGTGGACTGTAGGAGTGGGGCTGGCTGAGAAACCACAGTGCGGTGGTGGATGGTTCAGGCAAGGGGACAGGCTGACTTAAGGAAAAACTGAGACTCAGAGCTTGCTGTGGACTACAGTGGTTGCCTCAGTGGGAGAAACTCCCAGTCTCACATGCAAGTTTGTTGAAAAGTGGGCTACAGACAGCAGGGGAGCTGCACTGTTCCCTCTCTAACCCCTCCCCCACAAGCAGCGCTGCAGCACAGCAAGGAGGGTTGTCTTAAGGCTCCGCCCCCTTACAACTTGACAGGGGCCCCAAACAAAGAAATAGGGCAAAAATGAAAGAACAGAGCAGAACCTCAGAAAGAGAGCTAAGCAATGAGGAGACAGCCAAACTATCTGATGGAGAGATCAAAGCCCTAGTAATCAAAATTACTCATAGATCTGACTGAGCTTGGCTGAAAAATGAAAAAACAAGTGAAGGATACTCAAAGTAAAACAAAGCAAAATATTCAGGGAACCAACAGTGACAGAAAGGAAACCAGGACTCAAAGCAATGATTTGGAACATAAGAAAGAAATAAACATCCACCCGCAAGAAAAGGAAGAAACAAGAATTCAAAAAAGTGAACAGTTTTACAAACCTCTGGGACAACCTGAAACATTCCAATATTGGAATTACAGGGGTGCCAAAAGGAGAAGAACAGCAGCAAGAAATTGAAAACTTATTTGAACAAATAATGAAGGAGAACTTCCCCAATCTGGCAAAGGAAATAGACTTTCAGAAAGTCTGGAAGCCCAGAGAGTCCCAAAGAAGTTGGACCCAAAGAGGAACACACCAAGGCACATCATCATTAAGTTACCCAAGATTAAAGATAAAGAGAAAATCCTAAAAGAAGCAAGTGAAAGGAGAGAGTTACCTGCAAAGTGATGCCCATTAGGCTATCAGCTGATTTCTCAAAAGAAACTTTGGAGGCAGGAAGGGACTGGAAGGAAGTATTTGAAGTCATGAAAGGCAAGGACCTACATCCAAGAATTCTCTGTCCAGCAAAGCTTTCCTTTAGAATGAGGACAGATAAAGTGCTTCCCAGATTGGGTCAAGCTGAAGGTGTTTCATCACCACCAAGCCATTATTATGTGAAATGTTAAAGTGATTCACCTAAGAAAAAGAAGATAAAAAATATGAACAGTAAAATGACAACAAACACAACTATCAACAAATGAACCTAAAAAAATAAAAGAAAAAACAAAACAAAAACTAAGCAAACAAGAATAGGAACAGAATCAGAGAAATGGAGATCACATGGAGGGTTTTCAGTGGGGAGGGGGAAGTGGGGAATAGAGGGGAAGAGGTACAGGGAAGAAGAAGCATAATTGGTAGGCATTAAATAGACGGGGAGAAGTAAAAAGTGGTACAGGAAACAGAGAACTCAAAGAACTTATATGTACAACCCATGGACATTAATTAAGGGGAGGGGAATGCTGGAGGGTTGGGGGTGCAAGGTGGAGGGGGGAAAAAGGGAGAAAATTTTGGAAAACTGTACTAGCATAATCAATAAAATATACTTAAAAAAAGAGACACAGAAAGACATTTAATAATACTCAAGGGAAGAATCCATCAAGAAGACATAAGCATTATAAACATATATGCACCCAACATAGGAGCACCCAAATACATAAAGAAAATCTTAGAAGACTTCAAGAAAGATATTTATTTATTTATTTATTTATTTATTTTATTTTAATTGTTTTTCAGTACAGTTTTCTGTCTTTTACTCCCATCCCAGACCACCCCCCAGTGCTCCCCACCTCCCTCCCCTTTTCAAGAAAGATATTGACAGCAACACAATTATAGTAGGGGATTTTAACACCTCACTGTCAAAAATGGATAGATCTTCCAAACAAAATATCAATGAAGATATTGTAGCATTGAACAATGCCCCAGATCAAAAGGACTAAACTCTTTAAAGTTTAATTTAATTAATCATTTAACTTAGCAGATTTTAAGGATCCAAGTAACCAAAGGATTTTGGAAAACTCTTTTCTTAAAAGTTCATTCAGAATCTCTTATCCCATTTACCTCTGGTTAAACCACTTGTTTTTAACAATCACGTTTAGATTACTCTCTGAAGATTTCATGAGACGTGACAGTGGTTAACAATTATCTTGTTTTTGTAGCAGAGATAATATGAGCTTTTTGACCAATAAACCCAGGTAGAATGCGAATGTTATGTTGTTATTATTTTATAGTTACATACTCTAAAGAGTCTGTTTTAATTAACTCAACAGCCTCAAACCACTTTTTATTTAGTAAAGATTAACCCTAGATCATGTACACTTGAAGAGCATTTGGGTCATTATTTCTTTAATTGACATTAAACCATGTTTGTTTTTAAGCCATTTAAAGGGGGCTCCTTTACAACCCAATTTTGTGTTTATAAATTAATCCTGACCATATGATCCAGAAGCAGATAAACAACATATCTATAGCATACATATACAGACATACATAAACAGGTAAAGGAAGAGATCTTATAGCTTATATTTAATAATCATTAGCTTCTGTGTCCTAGGCTATAATACAAAATTCAAAAGAATAATTGGATCCAAATGATGTTTCTGGCCGATGGACTAAATTAAGGTTATTTTTTCAGATGGCTTAATTTTTTCCATGCTGTAAGAATTTATTTAAAACTGTTTTAAAAGGTGTCCTGTCTTCTAGAACTTTCTGAATCAATTAAAGAATGCATTTTGTTGTCTCTGAGAGGTTTAGGATCCTCTCTTTCAAGGGTGTCCCTTAAGTTGGAACTTGTGTACACGTAAGTTGGAGATCAGAACACACAGGAAGCAGCCTAGGAAGGGCTGAATTTTCAAAGGGGCAGATTTTCCTAAAGGGGAAAGAAGAAGAAGGTGCTGGAGGTGGGCCTGAGCTCAAGAGGGAAGAGGGGATGCAGAGGCCTCACAAACCATTTTACTTCTTTGTTCATCTTGGTTAATTTAGAGTCCTGAATACATTTGGAAGCCTCAAGGTACCACCTAAAATAGGTATATCATTCAGTTAATTTTGTTTTAGAGCCGTGGTTTTCTAATTTAGTTTTAAGAAAAGCAACTTTTGGTAGGTCAGAAATTCCCTGTGATGGCCAATTTAGCTGTGAATCATTCTGGCTTATCCTAAAAGGGTAGCTGATCAGCAGAAAAAGCTTAGAATATGTCTTACCCATCTGCACTCACCTGATGAAGGCCTCCCTATGAGTGCCCTTAATGTGTGTCCTCACAAACCTATATGGGCAGGGTCTGGAGAGCTCTATGGGTCAAGTCTGAGCCTATGGATGAAGTCTGAAAAGCTGTATGATTAACCCTGAACCTGGATGAAGGGTCCTTTCCCTGACATACTCTGTGTAGATAAATGGAGACAGAAAAACCGAAAACCAAATCTCCAACTTGAAACCAAAAGGAGATAGAGGCTGGGAGAAGGAAGGAAGGAAAGAAGGAAGGAAGGAAGGAAGGAAGGAAGGAAGGAAGGAAGGAAGGAAGGAAGGAAGGAAGGAAAATGCTCAAATAAAGGCTGGAACAATGACAAAGGAGGGAAGTTTGGATCCAGGAGGACTTAGCAGCAAAAGCTGGGACTGTGTGAGGAGATGGTAAAGAACAATGGTCTCTGACAGGTATTTTGCAGGAATCCATGGCCACAGTGGGAAATGGAGAATGGTAAGTCTGGATCCCATTGCTGCCACCATTACTGTAAACTAAAATTAATTTTAGATAGCTACAAAGAATAAAAAGTACTTATTTGAGAAAAAGAAGCCACAGCCAGGAAACACGGATTCGGGTAGTAACCTAAATTGTGCTCCAGGAGAACAAAGAAAGCCAGAGCTTATAAAGGCAAAAATCACCAGCTGGAACAAAGGAAACCTTTTGTATTAGCTGTTTAGCATGTGTGATGGCCGATTCAAAAAGGATTGGTCAAGTCCAGATGATGAAACTCTAAGGCGAATGTTGTCACAAAAATAAGAGTGGCAAGTTCCGGGATGCACGTTTACAGCAAGCGCTGAACTTCAGAAGTCCAAACCTCATCCGGGTGCAAGAATGCATGAATCCAGCTTCCCTAATGACCTCCTGGCTCTGTTAGGGCCCCTGATATGAGTGATTCTCTTTTAGATATTTTGGTTCACAGAAAGAAGTAGACGTGCTGCCTGGAGCCTAACACCTAAAATGTCCCACCAAGTCTTCCTCTCACAGGCTGGAAACAGGGATCGAGGAGTTGTCAGAGTCACAGGTCATTGCCGCCCATACCCCAAGACACTTTCTAGAGTTGCTGCCCAGAGTCATCTCCCAGCCACATCACAACGCGCAGTGTGTGAGAAATAAACGTTTTTATTCTAAGCAACTGGTATTTGGAAGCTTTGGGGGAACTGCAGCTAGCGTGTACTCTGATAGACATGTAAAAAGTGCACGTAGAGACCGACCTGTTTAGAACAGTAGACACCTCTGTGACAGTGTCTGAACTGGATACACCCCCCAAGGTGAGCTTAAGCCTAATCTATAATGTTTTTATTTTCTCAAGGTAAGGAATATGTGGATTTGGTATGCTGATAACAAGTAAATTTAAAGGACAATCCTGCATTCCCTTCCTCTTGTTCCTGGAAAACCCCGTCTATCTGCCAACTGCCCTTCCCTCACTCACCTCCATGGTTCCCTGGACTCCGCGGCCTGGAGTCAGCAGAGGCAGGAGGCATAGTCTATGGATCAGCCAACAGATACTCACTGGAACCAATCCCTTGGGCCCTGGGCTGGTGCTAACCAAGCCTTAGGAGGAAAACGAGTCATGTTCCCTGGCCTTGGGCCATTTCCACAGTCTGGCAATTCCTCCTCAGAGTGACCACTCTGTACATGGAACTGTGCTACTTTAATAAGCTCACACGCTGAACTAAGATTTGCCTGGGATATGAGGGAGTCCACTCTCTGGATCTCAGTCTCTTCATGTTTTCCCCAAGCTACCAGAAGAAGCAGAACAGAACAGATCTTTGCATCAGGGCTAGCACAGCAGTGGGCTCAGATGGAAGAGAGGGGCTACAAAAGGACGAGTGATCAAATCAGGAAAACTTAAAGACTTGCTTAAGGTACATCTTCATGAATGAGTAGTTGTTTCATGAGACACCAGGAGTAAGAGAAGTGATATGCAAGGCAGTGGGACCCCCACGTGCAAGGGAATTGAGGGGTGAAGTGATCCTTCACTTTTAAGTCACTGGTGGCTTCAGTTTGGTAGAAACACAAGGTTTGTCTTGAGAGAGGCAATCAGGCCAGGCCCTGCTGTGTGGATTTCGACTCGATCCACAGGGCTACCACACCACTGTGTGCATAGTGTCCTTGGGTACCTTGCCAACAAGGCAAGTGGGGCAGAAATCCAGTCAAGCTCTCTCACCAAGCCATGCACCCTGGCACGGGTTTGGGTCTACCATGAGAAAGAGACACCTTTTTCTAATCTGCCCAACTGTGCTGTGTATTCTAACAGCAGCCTTGTTTACCCTATCCCCAACACGACAACTTTCAAAGCCTTTTCTCATGCAGGATCTTACTGAATTCTCATATCTCCATGAAATGGGGATTATAAGCACAGTTTCATAAATGAAGAAATGAGGCTGAGAGGTAGAGAAAGACAAAACTCTCCAAGAGACACTACTGAAATTCCATGAATTTCACTCAGGCCAGGAGATCATGGAATGACCCGACAGGACTTCCAGCCATTCGCAAAACAGGCTTGATGAACGCAACAGAGATATATTATGTACATTATACAATATGACCAGAAATAGAAACATTTAAAGGCAAAGTAAAGTAACTTTTTTTATCATGGTCATATTTTCGCCACTCTGTTAGACTTACCTCTGTGAAAACTCCTCTATAAAAGGGTATATGTCCTCTAATGATCTGGCAGCAGAGACCAGGCCATGACCACTTTTTGACATCAGGTGAAAATCCATTTTGTGGCCCCTCCTAAGATGAGAAACCAGTACAAATATCTGGTTTTTACCTAATAATACTTGAGTGAAAAATAGATAGGACTTTGATCCTTTTGATTGGTTTCTTATCTTATTAAAAACAGAGCCCCCAAAAGAGAAGGGCATA
>PVKM010036943.1:0-14593 GCA_004027735.1 Carollia perspicillata | reverse complement strand
TTGAAGCCCTAAGCTGTTCTTTTTGGTGAACCCACACACAGACTCACCTACACAGACTCACTCCCTCTGAGCTCCAGCACCAGGGTGATACCTCAAAAGGCACAGTAGCATACAGGGAGAAATTGAAGTGTCTGGTGTCAAGGTGAGCAGAGGCCATTATCCCTTTTCTAAACCCTCCCCCCCCATAGAGCCAGTAGGCTGGTGCCATATCTGAGACTCCAACAACCTGGCTAACACTTTTTGGTCTACTTAGAGATTCCCAGAGGCTCTGCCTGACCCAATTTACTGGCCCACCCAAGATGCCTTTCCATAAGTATGGCTGGTCTTGGCTCCTAAATCCTAACAAACATGCAACAGCTGGCTTCAGTGAGCCCTGGTGAAAGCCAGATTAAATTCACAGCTTGGCTTCATCTGGGAATCTCCAACCCAGCACAAGTAGCAGCCTTCTCACGTTGCTTCATGTTGCTCAGGCAGGGTGCCCAGGGCAAAATACAGGTGGGGGCTGATGTTGGCCAGAACCACCTGGGAAACCCCAGGGCCAGGGTACCCAGTGAACAGCTACCATATCAGAGCACCACCATGCTGCCCCTGCACAGCTGATCTTCCATTGAAGGCAGAGCTTGGTGGTCAGTGGTCACATCCAGTCCTTGCAGGTGACTGGCCTGGGTAAATCTCTCCCATTGACCTGCCAAGAACAATCAAGTCTCTACTACAAGAGGAGGGTCTACTCAGCCCACACAAAGGGCCTACCTCCAGTACACAGCTTGGGTGATAGCATAGGCTGTGCCACTGGATCCTATAGGACACCCATTACAATTGGCCATACTACCAAGAAACAGTCAAAACTGTTCTACCTAATACATAGGAACAAACACAGGGATGCTGCCAAAATGAGGAGACAAAGAAACATGGCTCAAAGAACAGATCAAAACTCTAGGAAAAGAGCTAAACAAAATGGAGATAAGCAGTCTGTCAGATGCAGAGGTCAAAACACTGGTTATAAGGATGCTCAAGGAACATAGTGAGGATCTCAGGAGAATAAAATACCCAGTCAGAAAAGAAGGATATACTAATTGAACTAAAGAACAATTTATAGGGAAACAACAATTGAATGGATGAAGCCAAGAATCAAGTCACTGATTTGGAACGTAAGGAACCAAAAATTCACCACACAGAACAACAAGAAGAAAAATGAATCCAAATCAATGAGGATAGTATAAACAGTCTCTAGGACAACTTCATGAGGTCCAACATTCACATCATAGGGGTACCAGAAGGAGAAGAGAAAGAGCGAGAAATTGGAAATCTATCTGAAGAAATACTGAAAGAAAACTTCCATAACTTGGTGAAGGAAATAGACATGCAAGTCCAGGAAGCACAGTGTCCCAGTTATGATGGATGCAAAGAGGCCCACTACCAGACACATCATTATTAAAAAGGCCAAAGGTTGAAGATAAAGAAAGGTTCTTCAAAGCAAGTGAAAATAAGTTTTCAGAAACAAACCAAAAGGTTTCCAGATGGGAGAGGGTGTGGGGAAATGAATGAAGAAGTGAGGGGATTAAGAAGTACCAATAGGTAGTTTCAGAATAGCCATGGGGATGTAAAGTACAGTGTAGGAAATGGAGCAGCCAAGGAACTTATGTACATGACTCACGGACATGAACAATGGTGGAAGGGTTGCCTGAGGGAATGCAGAGCACTGGGTGGTGGGGAACAAAGAGGGAAAAATTAGGACAACTGTAATAATGTGATCAATAAAATATAATTTTTAAAAGATGTATTTTCTGGTAGAATAAATGCTTTTTAAAACTACATATAAATGTATTACTTGTTTCATTTGCAAATGATAGTGGCAGGAACAAAATTAAATTGAATTAATCTGAGAATAAGAACTTATTGGCTCAAATAACTAAAAGGTCAGGCTGCCACATCACACAATTCCAGGGGCATCACTCATACAGGACATGAATGAATGGTCCCTGGAGTTATAAATTACAGAATTCCTAAACCCAGAGTCTCAAAAAATGTTCATTAGGATTTGGTCTTTCTCTCTTCATCTCTCATTTCTTTTCAACTCCATTTTAGTCTGTGTCAACTTGGTTCTCAAGCAGGTCCTCTTCAGGACATTAATTCTATCACTTAAGTGACTCCAGTAGAACACAAACACATTGTTATTTATAGTATCAGAAACGTTCTGATATTGATGCTTATTACTCTGCCCTGGTCATTTGGATCACAAGCCAACACATTAAGGCTTTGGGAACAAGAACATTCTTATGTGAAATACATGACCTGAGTATTTCTATTTTTAGAAAGTATGTTAAATTACCAGCCATCATTGTCTAAAAGATAAATCATAAGCAAGGATGTAAAATAACAATAATGAAAAGTCAATACAAATGAATAACAAAGTAATTAATTAACAAATAATAATGCAAGCATAAACTCACCTGCTTACAACTATTAGCCTCCTTTGCCAATCCCTGTATATATCAATACATATTTACTAAAGTAAACAAAATGATAAAGAAAAAAATACGTAAGTGCCAGGAGGGAGGTTTGATGATACTTCAGAAGAGCAGGAAACAGAAACAATCTGCAGGTAAGGAGAATCAGGGAGAGTCTGAATGAATAGATAGCATTTAATCTGTGGCATAAAAGATGCCTAGGATGTTGACAATGAGAAACAAAACAAAACAGAAGATATTCCCAGATGGGTGAAATAAAAACATGAGAAAAGACATTAAGGCAAGAAATAATGGAATAAAAATAAAAATGACTGCCTGTTATATAATTATCACTGTGATGGAACATAAAAAGAATAAGGTAAGAAAAATGGATTGGAAGTAACAAAATGAAGGGCTTTGAATGCCAGGATAAAAGTGTGAGACTATAAATAATGACTAATCAGTGATGGCTTCTGAGGAAGAGAGTCGTATGCTCAAATTTGAGGTTTGAAAAGATTCATATTGCAGCTGTGCATAAAAGGCATTGTGCCAGAGAAGGGTTTTTAGGAGGCTATGGCTGTAGTCCAAGTAAAACATAAAGAGGCCATGAACCAGGAAAACGGTGCTGGAAAGAGAAGTGAAATTTACACGTCTCTGTTAGGTAACTTTCCCTTGACCTCTGTCCCTCCTCCTTTCTACTACCTGGCATGTGTGTATGAAATATCGCACTTCCTAATGAAAAACCCAATGACTTTGCTGACACCTCATCTCCTTTGACTTCTTTTCATTATTTGTCCGAGTGAACCTGTAATTTCTTTCAAAAAATCATTTTTCTCTTGACTCTCATGGTACTACACTGCAATAGTAAGATTAATCCTTATCTGTATCCCTCACTTCCACAGACATTCAGTCTGAATCTCTCCCTCCTTCTCTCTCTCTCCTTCCCTCTCTCTCTCTCAAGCTGCTTCTCTCACCACTATATGTTGCTCCATCTTAGCTGGTATCACTAGCCCTTACCTCTCTCTTCAGCTGCAGGCCACATTTGTAATAATAATCTAGCTGATATTTCGAAAAGGATGCTTTCTCTTTTAATGTTTAACTTGTAGAAAAACAAAGTCTATCATCTTTTATAGGATCATTCATTCCTCCCAAATTGTTCCATAATTTTTCAAAGGTTTTATTGTTCCATTAAATCCAGGTCAAATGCTACCTTATTTGTAAAGACTATTATGACATGCCTGCCTATATATTTTCTCCATTATACGTACCTTTGTACCTGGTGTATACTTGCCATGTTGCATACATTAATTCATTTATTAAACTTCTGTTGATGCAGCAGATATTTGTCAAGCCTTAGGTGTTCAGTCTCTATGCTACTAATGGAAAAATACAGCAATGCACAAATACAGCAAACCACCAAGTGTGATTCCTTGTTTTCATGGAACATTTAGATCCAACCATGATTACCTGTGCGTACATTGCATATCTGTATATTGCACAGGAGTTGTCTATCGAGTTTTTATAATAAATATCTATTTGATGAATTAGTTAATAGATGGATGAATTATCAAAACTTCACTTTTTTAATGTTGAAATATCTTGGGTGTTGGTGTGTAAAGAGTCTAGAGACAGGATTGTGTCTTACTTTTTTATATAACTTATAATAGCCAACTCATTATAGTTTATGTTTTCCTTTTATGTTCTTGTAACACTCATCAGTCATTTGATTGAAATGTTCTAAGTGCCAAGTTAACAGTGTATGTGTAACAGAAAACAGTGAACAAATGATTATATCATTGTTCCGTTCATATATTTCTAAAGAATAGTCTCTCAGAAAATAAATTGTTTTTATGAAAATTTTTGGGTGAATTTCTTATTACAGAGTTCTGGTCAAATAGGTATGAGGGGATGCCAATGTGATTAACTTTATTTTCTAAACAGAAATGTCAAATTTCTCATCATGTACCAGGATTTGATAATTTAGCCCAATAAAAATTGCTAGACTAGAAATTTTCAGTTATTTGATGCAGGAACAGTTGTATAGCATAAGAGAATCATCCTTTTTTAACTTTTATAAAAACTGTGCTTAATCACACAGTTTTCTTTAATGTTCTGCATAATTATTTTTTCAGATTAGTTGACATAAAATGTTAAATATATAACAAACAGTTTTTGACATTTGTTTTCAAAAACATACAAAGTATTATTTTATTACTGCAGGAGGACAAATTGTATAAAACCCTTCGATCAGCCCAAGTGACTAATGATAATAAGATTGCCTTGTTTTTGGAACCCTACAGTCAGGGTTTCTCAACCTCAATACGATCAACATTTTCTACCGGGAAATTTCTCATCTGAGTCTGTCTTGTGCATATATGTGTAGCACCTATGTCGTCTTCCCACTAGATGCCAGTAACAGCCATGACAGTCAAAAATGTCTCCAGACATCACCAAATGTTCCCAGAGTGGAGTGGTGAGGAGTAAGGAAACTGGCTGGCTGTGAACCACTGACATTAGCGATAAGGGATTGTCCTAATTCTGCTTTTAAAATAGTCACATTGTAAACATTTTCCTGAGAAACTAAAAATGTATTTCTAATTGACTGTTTTAACTGATTTATTTGTACAACTATTTTACAATAAACAATCTTTCCATTTCCTTTCCAGTGAAAATAAACCCTTCCTTGCTCTTCAGCTCTGGATATAGGTTGAAGACTGCCAGTTCCTGGCTCTTTTCAGGAAGAACTGAATATTTTATATTTCTGGTCAAATTCACCTGCCAAGCTCTGCCTCATGAAAAATAAAATCACCATGTGTAATGTGAAAAATAAAAATAGCTTAGGAAAAAAATGTTTTAATTTTTCTCAAATTATAATAAATTCCACACAGCCCCCAAATTTTGTTAACTATTATGTAGTTTCTCTTAACTAGTAGTTTATACAAACATTGTTTTATTTCTGTGAGATAACTAAAAAAACTTCTCAGAAAATTAAATTGAAATAAGCATATTGTGATATAAAAATAGTAAGTAAAATCAAGGCAATTTAAATGAAGGAAGAAAAATGTTTTATTTTAGTACCATCTTGAAAAAACCCACAAAATAAGTCAAAATGTAGCAATTTTTATTTATCTCACAAATGTGACTTTAAAGATAACAATCTGGAATTTTTCAATCAATTTATTTGTCCACTTGATTGTTTCCTCACAGAGGACTTAAAGAGCTTTCAAATAACAATTCCCTCTGCAGAGTTATTTATTTTACTTATGCAATTATGTCTCCTGTGATGGAGAAAACAAATAGAGGATGATGTTTCTATCACTTACAGTCATTTTCCTTCACTTAAATAAAAATAAGAAGAAAAAAAAAACCTAGTCCATGAGTTAGAAAAAAGAGAAAAAAAAGCATGTGTTCAGAAACTGTGATGATGACATGCTGATTTTTATATTGTGTATGTTTAGGAACAAATGTGAAATAAATAAAATTCCAGGCAAGCCTGAAAAATGTCCAACGGACAAAATTCCACTGTGGGTCTCTAGACCAAGATTTCATTAAATTGTTTGCATCTGGTGTGGGCTCCTTGAGGCAAGCAGCACGGGTTAGACATGGACACAAAGCGATGCATTGTCCTTTAGAAGCCATCATTTTCCAAACTGAAGCATCTTCATTTAATCCAACAGAAACCATGTTCTCAAGGGCCATTTTATCCAGACGTTCAAACAGCTTTAATTCATCCCCCAGGGAATCAATTTAGATTTTTGATACAATATCTTTTTTCTTCTTATTAAAAATTGTCTTAGTTTTCATTTGCTCTTAGTTGGATTTTTGAAAAGTATTTATTTTTCACTAATCATCAGGGCTGTTATAATTATAAATTGGTATCTAAAATACAGATAAATAATATATAGATAAAAATTAGCTGTCACTATTTGTGCTTCTATGCATCTCTAGGGAATTCCCTTAGTCAAAACAACTTTGCTGGAATCTTGCAAACATCTCTCTATTTTAGAAGAACATTATTACAGGATTTATTTTCTTCTGTATCATTTAACAACTATCATGCATAACTCAACAACTACAGTAAATTGCTATAAGGTAAAACAAGCTTATAGACATATAAGAAATTAATTCATCATCCTGCATTATAGTCATATAACTTCATATTTAATTGAAAGTAAAAATAAAAAAGTTTAACAGAACATTTTTATTAAAAATTCTGTATTGTACATTTAGATCTCTAAACCATTCTCCATGTAACATAGCTTTTGTTCATTTATTTTATTGTTTGTCTCCCCTAATATGTAAATTACAAGATGTTCCCAAGTTTATGGAAACATCATGTAATTTGTTTATGTCAATTTGTTTATGTTCATTGCCTTAGGCCTCATAGCAAAATGCCTGGTATAGATTTGGCACACAATAAGCATTTGCTGAGTCAGTGAGCAAGTGAATAAAGTCTACTTAAATATGATACCAGAAAAAAATAAAGTAAAATTCTGTTTTCATTATTTTTAAAATTTAAATGCCAAGGTCTAAAATGAAAAAAATTTGCTTATAAATCCAAACTGTTAATAAATACAGATTTTTGTTTTCAGATTTATCTGAATAAAAATCTTGGATTTTGCCACAGACTTTCTATAATTCAAAGCAAGTAACTTAACCTCTCCTAGTTTTTATTTCCTTAGCTGTAAAATATGGCATCTACAAAAGTACCTGACAAAAGCAAATGCTGAAATAAAAATAATTGTCATTCTCTTTCACAAATGTTGGGAGATTACTTAAAGAGAAAAAACTACTAGTAGATGTCAAATGGAAGCATGAAATTACTTTATGGAATGTTCTGTTAGTACTTACATTGCTGAGGTAGCTGAGAAGTTTTATCTATTTCCATACCCCACACAAAACAATAAACTAGCATTTTCTTTTTTAAAATATTTTATTTATTTATTTTTAGAGAGAGGGGAAGGGAACGAGAAATAGTGGGAGAGAAACATCAATATGTGGTTGCATCTCATGTGTCCCCTACTGGGGACCTGGCCTGCAACCCAGGAATGTGCACTGACTGGGAATTGAACCAGCGACCCTTTGTTTCATAGGCCCATGCTCAATCCACTGAGCTACACCAGCCAGGGCTAAACTAGCATCTTCTTAAACCGACCTATTCCATGTGTGATCTTGCAAATTGTAAACCTTTTGTGTGACTGATACAGTTTCACTTTGGACTTTGTGCCTTGCATAAGTATGGCAATTGGGATATTATGCCTACTGTCAGCATATCAATCTATTATCACACCAAAGTAGGGAGAATGCTTTTAGATAGCTTTTCTTAAAGTGATGTAAAGTAAAAACCAATAGTCATATGATACTCCTTCACTTATATGTGGAATCTAATGAACAAATAAACTAACACAAAATAAAGATTCATAGATACAAAGAACAGACTGACAGCTGTCAGAGGCGAGGGGAACTAGAGGGTTGGGTGAAAAAGTGCAGGGATTAAGCAGACAAGAAGAAGAACAACAACAAAAGCAACCCTCATAGTCACAGTATGGTGATTACAAGAGGGAAAGGGGACCAGGGTAGGTAGAAGAGAGCAGAGGGAGGATAACTGGTAATGGCAGGAGACTTGATTTGAGGTGGTGAACACACAAAACGATACATAGATAATGTATTATACAGTTGTACACCTGAAACCTATATAATTTTATTAATCAATGTCACCCCAATGAATTCAATAAAAATAAAAATTTAAATTTAAAATTTAAAATCTTGTTCCCCTTTCTCTTTTTTATTAGTGAAGTTCTTCATTGAATTTGAGACAACTAGGTGGAAAAGAAATTATGGAGAGAAATGCAACTTTGGTTATGTTTTATCTGATGCTAAGATATCTATACTTCAAGTGACAAGATCAATCAGTCATCCAGATGGATTTGACTGATCACTCACAAGTGATTATTTCTGAATAAGTTCAGTGTTCAGAAGCAATTGCTTTGTAGGAGTGAAATTGATGAAGTAAATCAAGCTGAATTTTAATCTAGGATTTACTACATAATAGCTGAACAACATTAAACAAATTATTTACCACAACCTTTCCAAATCTCATTAGCTTAACTCTCCACAGTCCTTTCAGCATAATATATTTTGAATAATTTATGTTTTGAGATACTATATAGAGAGCTAGTATCTAAATCATAATTGGTATTTAATAAATTATAGTTACTGTTTACCCCAAACTCATGCTTTCATGTCTAGTGTGTAATGGAACTCTATGAGTAGAATCATAAGAATAATAAGCTGAGGACAATTTAACATCTTGGTGGCAATTGCCAATGACTCTGTGCCCATGCTTCTTAGTTTATTCATCAACCTCCTGGCCCGCAGATTATATATATATATATATATATATATATATATATATATATATATATATATATATATTTCCTTATTATTCATTGCATTTAACTTCTGATTATTCTCTTACTGACTTTATTTCTAGCACTCACTAAGATTTAGGACTAAGAAATTTCTTTGTAAAATTCTGGTTAACTATAGCCTATTCTCAACTGTTGGTATCAATATACATCACTTCTGCTTTCTTCACCTTGACTAGAATTAAAGCACATGACTCCTCCTTACTGCAAGGGATGCTGGGAAACATAATTTAGCTGTGAGCCCATAAAGTAAAGGAGAACATTGATTATGGTGAACAGAAACAATATCAAAATTGTTAAATCTAGCTTTTAGTGATCTATTATCTGTCTTTTTTTTTTAATCATCGATTGGTTTACTTCTGCTCTAGAGTTGTAAGCTAATTTATTTGACCAAAACATTTTTAGGACACTGAAGTTACTGCTTCCTCTTGCCTGAATTGTACTACCTCTAGATTACTCATTCCTGAATCTTTCTGACCTTCCAGAATTTAGCTCCAGTGTTGCCCTTGGGAGCTATCTCCTTTGATTTCCCATCCCAAATATCAATGCACAAACATTATCTTTTCTATTTCCTTGTTTAACTGCCCTAAAAATAATTACACACTTTCAATATCTTCTGAGGTGAACTACTCAAAGTTATGCCTAACTATGTTAAGGGCACAATCCTTCATAAAGCTATCATTACTTTAGACACCAGCCTCAAGTTTGGAGGTTCCTAGGACCCCTGTAATTTTTGCCAAAATTTGGAGTGTCCTACTACCTCCTAAATTTTGAAAATTCACTAGGGCAAATTATGCAACTCAGAAAATGCTATACTTTCACTATAGCAAAAAAGATGTAAATAAAAACCAGCCAAAAGAAGGGACACATAGGGAAAAAGTCTCGAGGGTCCCAGATGCAAAACAATCAGTTCCCTGGCTCCACTGAGTCAAAACAAGTCACCATCCCTGCACATTCATGAGTATCACTTACTGGGGAAACACACTCAAGCTGCAGTGTCCAATTTCTATTGAAGTTACATTTGTTGGAGAGACATTTGTTGAGTCATTAGCCGTGTGGTCAAACGAAATATCTAAGACCTCTCCCCAACGTCTCAGAGGTCAGCTGCTATAACTTGACTCAAAACTCAACTCTTTAATCACCCAGTTAGTTTTTCGGACATGGCTATCTCTCAATCTGAGTCTATTAGTACAAACTGTCTAGGAACCTATTTATCATAAATCATCTCCTTAGCATGAGTAATAAGGATCCACCATTAATCAAAAAGATACTTCTGTAACTTATGATATTCCAAGGATGTAGAACCATCTCCCAAGAACTGAGGCAAAAGCCAGCCAAATTCTTTTTTATGTAACACTTTCTCTGAAATGA
Organism: Carollia perspicillata; assembly: GCA_004027735.1. Taxonomy (NCBI): domain Eukaryota; kingdom Metazoa; phylum Chordata; class Mammalia; order Chiroptera; family Phyllostomidae; genus Carollia; species Carollia perspicillata. Next base: position 4,347 of record PVKM010036943.1, on the reverse strand, counting down.
TGGTATGCATTTATTTTTAAGTTTCTACTTTTCTAAAGTATAAATTTCATGATGCCAAAAATCTTATTTGCCTTTAGTGCAGAAAGGTATCTGACAAATAATAGGTGATAAAATAACTATATGTAAAAAAAAAAAAAAAAAAACTGTGAATTAGAAGTGCTGCCCTTAACAGTTCAATAGAGAGCTATTGGCGACCAGGTGGCTCTGGAGGTAACCTGTAGCTGTGGTGTGTGAGTCCTACAATAACTATGGAGAGAAATACGTCTTTGTCTGTTGTTGCCTGGTCTTTCTCGAATCTTAGCTCTACTAAATGTGCTGTGTAAATGCTCTTGCTTCATTTTCCAATTACTGTGCAGTGAACTCTTTCTACCTCTTGGGAGGGATCAAATGAGATGTCTGAAAAGCTATTTGGAGGTCACCTGATATTTTAAAATCTTTAATAGCTGTCATTTTTATTGAGAATACTGTGATTATGGTGTAGAAAGGTCTGGAGTCATTGAAATGGAAGAGTAACTAAAGTAAATTAAGCATTATTTTAGCCTTACAGAGATCAGTACAATGCAGCCAAAAACATTCATTAAATAACTTTCCTGTTCTTACAGAAACCCAGTTAATAATTAATTTAATTTAATTTGAAATTTACCATACCAGTTGTTCTATGAAGAAGTCAGACAACCTATCTCCTAGAAAAAAAATATTTACATCAGGAAGATTATACCAAAATGTCCTTGAATGCAGAGAATATATTTATTCAGATTTGTCCTTCTTCTTGGTGTCTTAACTGGTATCCAACAGTAAGATTAAACTAAATGAAGTAAATTTAGGAGAATAGATAAGTTCAGCATATTTGTATATTATTAAATCTAAAAAAATATGTACTATATTTACTAGGTTATATACATTTATGAAATTATTATTATGAAAATGGTTCAGAGATCAAAAAAGTTCAAAGAATTCAGTGATGGATGTTTTCATTTAAAATTTTCTACTGTTGATTATGACTATATTAAAATTTAATGTATAAAATCAAAGATATACTAATAAAAATAATGTTTAGCAGTTTTCAAAACACATTTTAAACTTGTAGTTATTACTTTTCTAATAGAAAAAGATTAAAATCAAAAGTTAAAAATAATACTATTTTTGGTTCATATGAAATTAACAAACATAGTAACCATATTGCTAATAAATTTTAAATGTTTAACTATACTTAAGAAAATGACATTTTATCCTTTCTATACCAAGAATATTATGTGGAATTTCATTAAACTTATTGCCATATAATTTATATAAAAATAGTCATAGAGTAAGTGTTCAACTGAAGGAACAGCCACAAGAAGACAGGAAGCAGAGATGAAACTTGAGGCTAATTTTGCTGAAGGTGTGGTCCGTTTGATTTGAGTATAGTGAGGTCGGGTACTGCTCCAGAGACTAATGTGCATAACAAACTCAAAGTTTCAGCATACAGCTGTATGAAATAGAGAGAGAAGAAACATATAGAAACAACCCTGAAATGAAGGGCATTTTAACTTCATTTCAACAAATACTCTCTGAGTTGCTTTTATACAAAGCACAGCATTCAGAACCACAACTACCACAAATGATAATTTATGAAACCTGTTCATAGAAACACTGTGGTAGTTCATATATAAAATGATCATTATTAACAATATACAATTCTTTTAATTCCCTAGAAAATCTGCTCTAGAGTATTGAGTGTGAAATGTTCATCCAGATTCCTCTCTCCATGGTATCTCCTGTGCTCCCTAGAAAATTCAATAAATAATTGTTTAATAAGTGCATAAACAAGTTGTAAAATACTAGAAAAGAACAAAATTAATTCCTAAAGGAGAAATCTGGAAAGGCTGCAAAAAAAAGTTGACATTTGAATAGGAATTTGAAAATAAGTGAAATTTTAACAAGCAGTTGGAAAAAGTGGAGCATCCAGGCCAGAAGTAACCACATGCAAAATAGATGCAATTTTCTGTTATACCAAAAAATAGGATTTGATCTGGTTTTCTTCTGTTGTAAGTTGTATATAAAAGTTGAGAGGTCTGCTTTAGAAGATGTAAAAATAGAAATTCAATCCAGGTTATAATTATTGATCTAAATTTAAGTCAATTTTAATTTATATAGCAATTTAAGTTCATCTAATTTATTTTAACTTTTTGGGACTTAAATGCCTGATGATTTTTTAATGTCATTTATTTATTTAACATGTATTAATCAAGTCTTACTATAAGGTAGGCACTGATCTATTCACTGAGGCACTACCTCAAACAAAAGACAAAGTCCATTTTTCTATGGAGACCATAGCCTAGTGAGGGGTATAGATAGTTAGAGACAGTAATAAGCAAATGTACCAAAACCTATAATAATTTTTTAGTTAAACAAACATTTATTGAGCACCTTTATGTACCAATTACCTTTTAAAACACACAAAAATCCCTGTACTGTAGATTTACATTAGATTAAAAAAGTGTTACCACAAAAAAAAAAAAAAAGCAGGATATGAGGCTTACTAAAGCTAGTTTTGGAAGTTAGTTATTTTAAATAGAATCATCAAGAAAGACCTGAAGAATAGAGGACATTTGAGTAGAAACCTACAAAAAGTAAGAAAAAAGGGTAAAATTAACATGGGGGAAGAAACCAGGATGGAAGGAATTGAAGTATTTTTGGTCCCTAAAAGTCTATGGATAAGATGGATGGAGTAAATTAAGTGAGGTGGAGGAAAATCAGTTGAACTAAATGCAGAGAATTATCTGGAGCAGTGATTCTAAGTTCTTCATTAGCCAATGGAATACAATAGGGATGTATGGGAGGATTTTGAGCACAAAAATGACTGCATCTGATTTACTACTTTTCCTAACCCAATTGCTGCATTGAGAAAAGATAGAAGAGAGAAAGATTGAAACAGAGAAAGGAGTTATGTGTGATTGAAATAATGCCGTTAGGATATGATGGTGTCTTGATCAAATACTAGATGATTCTCAGAGATAGAGTCAAAAGGATTTATTGATAAATTGAATGTGAAAAATGAGAAAAGGGGACATCAAGGGATGCATTTGATACAATGCATCAAATATGGTCTAAGCAATTGGAAGGAGTTGCCTTATATTCAGGAACAAGGATTTTTGTGAGTTTCAGCTGTATGTACATTGACATTGGTCATGCCAAATGTTATATTCAAATAAAAATTTTCAGTGGGCAGTTGAAATATTTAAATGTGAAGTTCAAGAGAGTGGACTCAGCAGAAGGTATAAATTTGAAGCAACTAGCATTTACATAGCATTTAAATATATACCCTGGCTAAGCTCAAAATAGATTAACTATAGATAAAGAAGAGAAGCACAAGGGCTGAGCCCTTTGGAACTGCAGTATTTGGAAGTCAAGAAAATAAGAAGAAATAAGTAGTAAATTTGGAGAACCAGGTGGCATTGATAATCTTGTGTTAAAGTTATAAAAGGATCCTCAACAGTGGTGTGGTTAGCACAGTTAAAAACTGCTGAGTGGTTGGACAAGATGTGAAATGAGCATGAATTGATCCCTGGATTCCACAATGCACAGATGCCTGGTCTCCTACACCAGAGTGGTTTGAGTGGAATGATTATGTGTGCGCGCACACACACACACACAACTAAAAGGAGAACATGAGTAGTGGAAATGGAGCTGTTAAAAATCTCTAGAGAGCCCTGGCTGGGTACCTCCATTGGTTACACTGTCGTCCCTATACGGCAAGGTTGCAGCTACAATCCCCTGTCAGGGCACATACGAGAATCAACCAATAAATGCATAAATAAGTGAAACAACAAATCAATCAATCTCTCTCTCTCTCCCTCTCTAAAATCAATAAAATTTTTAAAAATCTCTAGAGAAATTTAGAGAATTGGTGTGTTAGATATAGGAGATACAGGTTTAAGGGAGAAGCATTTTAAGAGGACTAACATAGTATGTTTGTGTTCTGAGAGGGAAAGTTGATGACAAAAGAGAAAATAAAGAGAAGACAATTAGAAATGACATGCTTGAGGAGGTAAGAATGGACAGGAAGGACAAGTGAAAGAGTTGACCTGAGAGCAAGGAAGATTCATCCATTATAATTAAAAAGAAGGTAAAATATGTAGGTAAAGACTCAGGTGGAATGATGGATTTAACGATAGGATTTTTAGAAACTCTCTTCTAATTGTATTCATCATCTCAATTATCAAGAAGCAAAGTTAATAGCTGAGAGGAAGGAGAGAAAATAGTTGTGGAATTGTCATGTAAAAAGGAGAGTAAATGGATTGGGGAGATATAGTAAAATTCTCTGATAGTGCGAAGGGCTCACTTGAAATTCCTGGTCATAAATTT
>PVKM010036942.1:0-14640 GCA_004027735.1 Carollia perspicillata | reverse complement strand
GTTGGGTTAAGAAGGGCAGAATGATTGGAGAAGGGAAGAAATCACCATTTATTATGTGCCTGTGGTATGCATTATATAAGATAGCTCATTTAATACAAGACAGTACATACACATATATTTTGCATCATTGCTTCTCCATTTCATGAAGCCTGTATTTGTCTTATAGCTACTAACTTACAGGGACCTATCTTTTTAATTCCAAAAAATCCTTTCTATTTCACTAATGAGGGCAGAATTGGCCCCTTCAAATCTGCCAGAGTGCACCAGAGCTGTTGTCAGACAAAACCATTTTCTTCTCTACTCTCAGAAAGGCCTCCAGGAATCCTTTCTTTCCTCAGCCTCGAAGATGAAGAGTTAGAATTTTCCCACATGTACAGAGTAGTAGGGAATACTGTGGGCTGTATAAATGATCTTTTTTGTTGTTTTAAATTATTCAAAACTACGTTTTGGATTCCTTCTATGGTAGGACACCTGTGAGATTCAGTGCTGCAGTCTCGATCTCATGAACTTGCTGGTCTCGGGCTGTCATTTGTGTTGGCTCTCTGGATGTCTCTGGGGTTTGATTGTTGTTGGGTCTTTCTTTGGTGTGGCCTTCTCTCTAGCTGGTGAACTGAGGGCCACTCCGCCTACCACATCTTGTATTCTGTTGTGCAGGTGCAGACAGTTTCTACTGAAGCTGGTTCTTCTGTTTGTATGAGGCTTTGTGGCTTTTCTCTTGCTATTAATGTTCAATTATTTGTTCTGGGTGATATCTCCATCATTTAGTTGTAATTCCAGATTGGTCCTGGGTGGAGGTTACTGTGTCTTCCACTCACTCCTTCACCTTCCTCCATTATTATCTGTTGGTGGTTCCTTTGTGGGTGGGTTCTCTCTTCCAGCAGGTATACTGGTGTTCACAGCTCCCAGCTAAGTTTTGGATTCCTTATTCAGCTTCTCAAACTCCTTGTTTCTTTAGATTTTATGTTAAGCCTTTTATTCCATTCTTTCTCTCCCCTTTCTATAATCTTTCATGAAGAATGTTTTTCATAAAAACCTTTATTTATTTGTCCTCAACAATACCATCTTAGAAAATGTCCTGCTGGAGACATGTTTCAGTAATTGAATTGTTATCCAAGTGTTCTTACTTCTAATATGTCCTCCTAACCTGTCAGATAACGGTATCTTGAGAATGGAAATGACAATAAAGTTATATTTAGATTAATTACTTTTTCTTTAATTTTTAATTTTAATTTTTGTTTTAAGTACTTTTTTCTATCTTTTACTCCCATCCCAGCCCACCCACCCAGCCCTCCCCCATCCCTTCGATTCCCACCCCCCCTAGTTTTTGTCCATGTGTCCTTTATACTTGTTCCTGTGACCCCTTCCCTTTTTCCCCTGAAATTCCCTCCCCTCTCCCCTCTGGTTACTGTCATCCTGTTTTCTATTTCAATGTCTTTGGTTATATTTTGCTTGCTTGCTTGTTTGTTTTGTTGCTTAGGTTCCTGCTAAAGGTGAGATCATATGGTATTTGTCTTTCAACACCTGGCTTATTTCACTTAGCGTAATGCTTTCCAGGTCCATCCATGCTGTTGCATAGGGTAGGAGCTCCTTCTTTCTTTCTGCTGCTTTTTCAATGCAGGGAGCCTAAGACATTAGAGCTAAGATTGTTTTTGACCACATCTTATCTAATCTAATCTTCATGGTCTTTCTCTAAGGTAGGTCATCTTATCCCCATATTATAAGTGAATAAACTCCATTTCTCTCAAATACAGAGATGATTTGGAAAATTCTTTGAGGGCAAGGAGACCATCTGCCAATATTGACTTCCTACTTGGACATGGTTGGTGACAAATACGTGTAGATGCTTTCCGCAGCAGGCTTATTCTAACAGTCCCTTAGTTGAGCTTCGGTATCTTCTGCTACCCTATTTCAATTCCTGGTTTCCAAGATCCCACTTGAACTAGCTCATCTTATTTTGTGACGTTCATTCTCTTTTAGCTGTTTCTTCCTATAATGTTTATAGAGCTAAAGAGAATGTTGGTCCAGAAATGATGTTTAATAAAGACTGAGTTCCATGTGTTTATTTTTGCTAATGCTACCACAGAGAAACTGACCCTCCTTTATTAGTCTTGACATTCCCAAATCCTACCCATTTTTCAAGAGTTTACCCAAGCTTCTCTCTGTAAAGCCCTTCTCGACTATCCATATCTCATAATTACTAGCTTTCCTGGATTCCAACAAGTCTACCACACACAGTACTCTTCCATTAATTCAAATTATTTGATCTAAACTTCAGTTTTATCCATTTTGCTCTGAAGTCTTTCTCGTACTTGGGCCTCATGCCTAAGATTGAGGGTCACCATGTCAGAGATTTAACCAAAACATAGAAATTGTATTGTATAAGCTCCTCCAGTGGTTTCCAATCTCACTAGGAAAGATCTCTCTAGCCTTTATGGCTTTTAGGCTCAAGTTACTGAATAGGACTATCAGAGAAAATACAGCACACCCAGTTAAATTTAAATGTCAGATTGAAAAGAAAAACAGTTGCTCAGTATCAACTATGCCAAATATTGCTGGAAAATACTAATGCCAAAAAATACTCATCATTTTTATGAAATTCAAATTTAATTGGTAATCCTGAATTTTTATTTGCTAAACCTGGTGACCCTATCCCTGAGGAATCCCCCCAACTTTTTTGACATATTAACTTCCTGATATCTGGCCAAAATCAATCTTGATTTAGTGTTCTTTTTTGATGCAGTACCTTACACATTTGTAATGCTGCACTGCTTTCAAAGTGCATGTATACCTTATTTATTCCTCAAAGCTGCCCAAGCATGTGGTTCTACCTTTACCCCTATTTACTCATATTTTTTAATATCTCTGTGTTTCAACTTTCTAGGCTATAACAGAGTTAACTATACCTACTTTGATGAATGGTTATAAAGATTAAATGGGATACATGGCATAAAATTAACTCCCTGAAAGATAAAAGAAAACCGATCACCAAATGAACCTATACGGCTTCTACACTCCTCTGCCACCACCCCAGCATGCTTAATATCATGAAGCAAATACATTGGAAAGGGAGGAGTTTAAACATGAATCAGCCGGTTATAGTTAAAAACTTCTGTAACATGCTTCATGGACAGTAATGAAGTCTGACATGAAGCTTAAGAATATGCACCTACACATCACCTTCTTTCTTTCACTTGGATATTCCGCTATCTTCATGATAGAAATTTTTATTATTATAAGAAATATTTTATACGAGTATAATAAACATAGGAAATAATGACCTTAATTTGAATCTGTTGCTCTGCATTTTCTGTCAGTGTTGAGAATGTTTTAAAAAAAAGTTTAAAAGGTATATTTTTAAGGAGTCTTGGCTGAAACTAATTAGTAGTCTCCACATGAGAACAAACACACAATTCAAAGGTAAAAGTAGATTGTAAGTCTGTGCCCATTCTCCTCCTTGGATATTCAAGAATATCAATTAGTAAAGCCCTAATGCCAATGCATGCCAAAAAACTGTCTCATAAATTTTTGTGAGATGCGAAAAATAAAAGTATGTCCTGGTGAGCAGAATGAATTCATGCTCAGGGATCATATTTCCAGGTACATTATTAGTATTTATGAAGATGGAATGAACAATACAGAGACTTCCACCAAGACAGCAGTTCATCGAGGGAGACTGAAAGGTTGAGAAGAGGAACTGTTAAAATAGCTAATTTTGATTTTATTGCTATTAATATTTTTCATACAGTGATGTTTTAGATCCCAACATATGCTGACACCTAGGAGTGGCATTTTCCAAGGTCACCATGTTCAAATGTGTTTTGAGAAATTGGTCACCTCTTAATAAAATCTAGGGAAATTTACTTTTTCACTTCACAAAAACTGTTTTTCACTCTCTCAGGCTATTTACCTGTAAAGATCATTGCTAGTCTATGTCTTTCTTTCCCTTTTATAGTGGGGAAATTAAAAATAATAATGCAAATACTGCATAGGGTTTTAGTATGTTTTCTCTGTGTGCCTGCATATTCTTTCAAAAATGTACCTTTCACAGTACACGCTCTGCGTATTGAATCAAAATTCTATGCCGATAAAGTATGTTATAACAGTGTCTAAAAACAACCAGATCTTCTTTTATCTTGTGAATTTTTGGATTGCTTTAACCACTTAGAAATTAGGAAATCATATCATCCCAAAATTTGTTTCCCAGTAGAACATCGAAATATGAGATATCAGGTAACAAGGCTATAATACACACAAACAAATCTACTCCATGTACACACTATGTAAAATATGTCTGTTATAAATAATTGTCAGTAAATATATTGTGATATACTGTTAAACAATGATTAAACAGTAGATATACAGTGTTATTTGTACACATGCATATCACAGAATACATAACCAAAATCTAGAAATTCATACTTGAATATTTTACCAAAATATATAGCATAAAGTGTTTAATGCGCTTATTTTGAGATTAAAATTTGCATTCTATAAATGATAATAAATACGGAGGAATAATTTTCTAAAGTGTTATAAAAACTGCCTAGCAAATGAGAAACAGCTTATTAATTGTATAGTAGATACAACTAAATTTCTTAGCACAGTGTACTCAAATAATATAAAGAGGTCTTATTTGAAAGTTACATTTATTCACTCTCAAGTCATTAAAATTTAATAGTTTCTATGAAGAGAATCTTCTTGCTTACTCTCTAAATTTTTTAGGAAACACTAAATGCAGTTTGCATATCAGGTCTCGCCTTTGGTGACAGATCTGCCTAACAGCCTGATGGAGAGTAATCACTTGCAGTTTGTAGGTTTCTCCACAAGATGGCAGATCCTCAACCACTCCTGACTCAGGGGGCCCAGCAGTGAGTGCTCACCAGAGAGGTGGTATTCTCTGGACGTAAGTGGGATAAGTGTTGAACGTCCCATTGAGCCCCAGCAGAGCAGGGAGATGTTTCACATTACCACAGTAGAGCAACAGTCTCCTGATTACCTTCCTGTGCCCTGTACTAAGCACCTGGGGAATGTGTAGCTCCCCTTCTTGATCTCCTAGAGCACCAGCCCAGCCCTAATTGCTTCCCATTTGAGCAAAAGTCTTCTAAACAGTTCCTCCTTCTCCTGTCTCTTCAGACTTGAGAATAACGTCTTCATTGTAGACAGGATAATCTTGCTTCAGGTGACACGGGCTATAAATGCAGAGCTGGTATTTGAATTTAGAGTTGTCTTGTGTGTGAGGTCTCTCTCTCTCTGCAAATATGATTCCTTCTGATGAGATATCCAGTGGTTTCCCATTGATTGAAGAGGACAAAGCTCAAACTCAGTTGTGTACACACTTGAAACTATCCATACGGAATCTGCCTCCAGTCTGACACATCTTTTCAAAGTTCATCCCAGTCAACAGAAAGAGCTAAGCACCCAATGCATGCGTTACTCACTCCTTGACTTTGCGTATGTATTCTCTTTGCTGGAAATATCCTTCCCAATTCTCTGCTTATTCAAATACTGTATTTTTTAAGATCTAATCCAAAGTGTCATTGAGGAAAAAGACATAGACAAGAGACTACCCCGAAAGGGTTAATAACCCTCAAGTAGAACAAAAGAAATTAAAGATGTGTTTTTTTACATCGATGAGTTCCCTCACTGAGTAAACATTATTGAACCTTTATTATATGCTAATTACTGAGAATAGAAAAAGGAGAAAATAAATGATGAAGAATAGATTTTACTATTGGGGGTTTTAGAATTTTTAAAAGCTGTTTTTGTTTTAGAATTTTTAAAAGCTGTTTTTGTCTAGAAGAGTGAAAACTCTTAGATCAATAATGTTCGATTTTCCTTGGAGTCTCTCTTGCATTAATAAAGATTTCCTATTTTTCTGGAATCCAACACTGAATGCATTAAGTATATTTTATAAAGCAGTATTTTCTGTTTTCTGCAATTCTACGGAGAAATGCCAGCACGCATGGGCTGATACATGTGAAAGCTTGTGAGATATAGAACCTCAGATTCCAGCTCCTTAGTATGCCACCTCCTATTGTTTGCAACAATGCTCATTACATCACCAGTACAGAGAGTTACAAAAGAGACAGTAGTCAATAATCATTGAATTCATTTCAATTGAGCTTTTGGCATCAACTCTTATTTGGAATTTCTGGAGATATTTTGTTTGTTTATTTGTCTCTTTGTATTGTGAAGTGAGCCGAATGACCTAGAATCTTCAAGCCTGGACCAAATGCAGGAGAAATGTTATTCTTGGTCAGTTTTCTCTATGTCCTTACTCTTAAAACTGGGCCCATGAGCTCTTATCACTTTCATTGTAAGCATTGAAAAACATCAAGGAAACCAAGGCAAAAAGAGAGAATCTGTCTCCCTGAAGCTTAGAAGAACTATCTTGAAGCACTTCTCCACATGTCCTTTCTCAACACTGGCCCCTGCCTGGCCAATCAGGGGAAGAGTTTCCCCGTGGCTTGGTAATGTTCCTGGTCCTACTGCATCATTTACATGGAAGCAACCAGGAAAGGGCTTAAACTCTGTTCAGTATACCAAATTTTCTGGCCCTTATCAGCATGACCTAAATAAGCTTTTTTCCCTCATAAAAGTTATATAATTAGATGGAGGCTGTATATCTAGAAAATGGCAGGACAAGAATTTAAATCCAGACTTAGGATTGCCTGACTCCAAAGCCAATGAGCCTTCTGTTTAACTATACTCACTCCCTGTGTGAAAGGAATCTAATTTTCCCTTTATATGATTTTCTCACCTATGCCTCACTTTCCACCCATTGTCCTCTTGCTACACTTCTTTGATGCTCAAGAAAGAAGTAATGAGTTCCAGCCAGTGTGTCTCCATGGCTGTAGTACCATCCTGTTCACTGAAAGTTTGCAGGTTCAATTCCCAGTCAGGGCACCTTTGGAAGACAGCTGATTGATGTTTCTCTCATATTAGTCTCTCTCTCTTTCTCTCTCTCTCTGTCTTGCTCTCTTTCCCCACCCCTGCTTTTCCTTACCCCCCCCAACCTCAGGTGAGAACTTCTTAAGAAAGAAAGAATGAATGAGGCTTTAGAGATCAAATCACAGAATTTATGCTGGCTGATATACTTAGAACATCAGATGTTCCTAAATTTTCTTCCAGTAGGGCTTAGATGGATGATTATTTACAATAGGTTTATTTTCCTCAAAGAACTACATTGGTCTGTGTAGTCAGCTGGCTGTTGCATTCTGGAATTAAGCATTTACATTTCCAATGCTAAAGGGAATCCAGCAGCCTGTGCCTTGTAGTGGTTTACAGCGGTATTGAGACACAAATAGGAATCTTCAATGCAGAAACACATTGCCAAGTATCTGCATGGCAACATCCTTTCTTACGTTTGCCTGCAATTATTTGTTTATTTTAAGAGAAAATTATAGAATGCAGAGTGTTTCAGGTTTGTGGGAGTTCCCCAAACCCATGGATGTATCATTATCAGAGGCCAGAAGGTCTACTGATAGGCCCCTGAACTGTCATGGTCTCAGGACTCTACAGCCATTGACTTTGGATCTCTCAGCACAACCCACCTGAGATGTCACATTCTAGTAGAAATAGCCTTACGTGTTGTGTTTTATTATAGCAGGCATTCTATTTGAACAATACACGCTCACTGAAAAAGCCAGGCTATAGTTAAAAGCCCTCTCTCTGAAAGTGTATCCTTTTCATTCATGTAACAATTTGCCTTTAATAAAACTACTTTTACTTTCACATATACCACATTTGATCCTTGTGGCCACACTGGGAGGTAGAATAGCAGATATTACTTCATCAGGTTTATCAATAAAGAACATGTTGCTCAGAGTGTTTACGGTCTTACTTTGTCTTGCATTTAGGAAGTGACACCGATGACTTAACTCCAGGGATCTTAACTATCAGCCAACTCTTTCCACCATATCATGACATCCTCTCTCTAATCCATCAAGAGTGCCTCTCATCACCACTTAGAACTGTAAAAAAATCATTCATTCATTTATGAAACATGTACTGAACGCCTGCCATATTATGCACAGTGTAATTGGCACTGAAGGATTTGAAGTGAATAAAATATGATACTTGTCCTCAAGAAAGACATCGTTTGCTATGGGAGATAAGTAAATAAAAATTTTGATTCTGTCTTACAACTAATTTTATGCAGGTTTAAAAAAGAGTGCTATTTCATCACCCAATATTACATAATCACCCTAGCCAGTGTGACACAGTTGGTTGGAGCATCATCCTGTGCACCAAAGGGTCACAGGTTTGATTCCCAGTCAGGGCACATGCTGGGGTTGTGGGTTTGACCCCAGTAAGAGCCTGTGCTAAAGGCAACCATCATTGTTTCCCTCCCTCTGTCTTCTTTCCCTTTTCTCTAAAATCAGTACTCATGCCCTTGGGTAAGGATGAAAAATACATATTACATAGCTCTGCCTGGGAGTATCAAAAAGGGTTTGATATGACATAATCACCTTTTGTCCAGAAAATTACAAAGCCCACAGAAACAGTAGTGCTTTTGCACTAAATTGAAAATCAGATTTTATGTTATTTTATTATTATTTTTTGTTTTTACAAAGTTTCTTTTAAATGTTTTACCTTATTTTAAGATTTGATTTTAAAGAACTAATTTGCAGAGTGACTTTGGCAAATTTTCCCCTTTTGGGCCTCAATTTCTTCATCTGTGAAATGAAAGGATTGAGTTAAATGACAGGTAAGTTCATTTCTAGCCCTACGCTTTTATTTTATTTTATTCTTTTTATTTTTCTCACAGGTGTGTATAAACTTGCTGTAGGGCTATTTTCAGAAATTACTTCTTAGGCTTCTTTATTTTTTTTTTTTTTTGGTTAGAAGCTCATTCATGATGTCAGTTTTTCTTTTTACTGGGGGGTTGGTTCTAATTTTCATTGTTTTTTAGCCCACAGCCTGTAGGTTGCCAGGAGGTCTGGGACCAAAGCCCAGCCTGCTTCAGTTGGAATTACTGATGTGTGCTTCACTGCATTATCCAGTATTTGGTTAGAGCTGGCCGTTTTCTAAACTATTTATGCCATTCTCACTTCTGTAGGCAAAGAACAAGACAATGTAGATGAAAAGACCCTTTAGTCTCTATTATCCTGTGATTGCTGTGACCGTAGGCACACAAGAAAGCCAACATCACTCCAGAGAAAACCAAGACAGGTGGCCATATATGTCCATATGGAAATTTAGGCTGACGTCACATCTGTTTTCCAATAAAGTTGCTGAGTGTGGTATATTAAGTTTGGAAAAGTTTTGTGGTATGAACTTCTACTTCTTTGTATTATTTATTTCATCGTCTGTTTACCCATATTATCCACACCCTCGCTGCCCTCAAAAAAACAGGACTAAAACATTGGTGCAAATCCTTTAAAACTTGTCCATGTCTGTACATATGTATATCATAATATATTATATATTATAAAATATATAATTCTCTTGAAATATACCTTCCCTTAAACTTTTATGAAAATGAGATAATGCTATATATATCGCTTCGTATTTCCTAATTATTTCCGATAAATTTCCATGTTTAATGGTTAGCTATAAATATTCATTTTTAATATTAAAAAATTATTTATAAAATCAATAATAAAACTTTAGGTTAAATCAAATTCTTACTATTATGTACAGAAATGTATATAATACATTTATAATACAGAAATGTATATAATATATTTCTAGTACATGAAAATGTTCCTGTAAAACTAATTTCTAAAAATGAACTTCCAAATTAAAGGTCATGTACTTTTTAGAAATCTTAGTGCATATTACCAATTTGTCCTCAAAGAAGGGTGTGAAAGTCCCTTTATTTTACATATTTTTCAACATTAGATGCTAAGTAGTAATTTTGTTTTGGAAAACAAAAGCATTTAAGAAAACATATACTTTTCTCATTTATATACATGCAGAGCTATCCTAGAAAAAGTATCTTCTACAGTTTTTCATAAAAAATAAGTTTCACTATTGCATTTTATTCTGATTTCATAAGATTAATAAATTTCAGTTTGACTCCAAAGCCAGGACATGAAATACCAACTCTCTCTCTTTCTCTGAAACATCTCCATCTATGAAATAATAATTATGGATGTAATAATAACTTTTTACAATACCATATGCTTCTCAAAACCTCCAGATTTATTTCCTCATTTAATTTTCATACCAATGTTGTTAAAACCAAGAAAAGACAGACATGTCATTAAAAGAAACAAGCTCACTTTTGTTAAACAGAGAATTATGGATTTAACGATGTGAAATGAAGACCGTCTGCTGCCCTGCATGGGCAACCGCCCCACAACCACCAACTTCCACTCAAGCTTTTCTCCTCGAACACGAGCTACCTTTTAAAATTTCTTTGACTTCCTCTAAGTTCCCATTCATTCATTTGCAGAATAGTTTCTGATATATTGAACTTAGGATCAAGAATTCCTAGCATCAAACACAGTGCTTCGCATACAGCAAGTGTTTAATAAGAGTTTTTAGAATGAGTAAATGAAAGATTAATATGACATAGTATGTGTCTTCAATGGATATTTCAGACAAATGGAGATGAGAGGAGGAAAAAAGTTGATTAAGTGGTGTTGTCATGTCCAAAATAATAAGATTGAGAGCAGAGTTGAGTGCCACCTGGTACTGATTTAGGTGTGAGGAAAACATTTTGTGTCAGAAATATTTCCATCCAAAACTGATACTTTACCTGGGACTTAAAGCCTGAATAGGAGTTTGTTATTTGCTAGGAGAAGAGAAGAAATGAGATTCTAGTCAGTGAGAGAAAAAGAAAGGATTTAAAGAAAAGCATTACAAAGTTCATAGAAGAATATAAAGCTCTGTATTTTATCATGCATCACAAAGTTTATGGCACAATGTTTATGTCATATGTCTCAAATTAATTTTAAAGAGAGGTGGGGTTGCCCTGCCGGGTGGCTCACGTAGATGGAACATCATGCCATACACCAGAAAGTTGCAGGTTCAATCCCTGGTCAGGGCACATGCCTAGGTTGTGGGTTCAATCTCTGGTGGGAGCAACTAATCAATATTTCTTCCTCTCTCTTTCTCTCCCCCTCCCTCCTTCCTTTCCTCTCTTCCTTCCTCTCCAAAACAACATATCCTTAAGTGAGGATTTAAAAAGAGAGAGCAGTGGGGTTATAGGTGGGGAGAATATGCTAGCTTGCTTCTTAATGTTCATGTTTAACAACAGTAATTCATTAAGGTGTTTATTTAAGTTAATACAGGGAATTATATTAATTCACTGTATATATGTTAATATATATGTTAATATAATACAGTGAATTATATTTTCGAAAGCAAGAGAGAAATATGGGTGTCCTGACACCGATCTCTATTATCTTGTACCACAGTAGGCTCCTATATTGTGGCAAGTAGAAGAATCCAGAAAATTTAGAACCAGCCTTAAAAGGCAAAAGGAAGAGGCTACTATTAGATTGTGAGATTAATGTTGCTGGACTTATTAAATTTTAGCTGCACTGGTACACTGACTTTTTATGGTCACAAGCAAACCTTGGAAGAATGAAATGGTGAGACTCTCTGAGCTATTTAGATCACTAAAGACACACTTGCTACATTTGGCACATCTCAGGCACTAGTTCTTCGATTTGCATCTGTTTAAAAAAAAACAAAACCTTTATTTCCTCCCACTCCGTGTGCGTGTGTGTGTGTGTTCCCTTTCTTGGTGGTGTCGCTTGAAGCATAAAGTTTTCGATTGTGGTTGTCTAAAACAACAACAACAACAAAACCTGGTAATGAGCACCATCGTCTTCTCATGTGGAACACCTAAATTTTGCAGAGACGGTGCCCATGCCCACACAGTCATTGGATTTAATATGGCAATTATTAATTCAATAGCAAACGTGTCTTGGTTTCCAACTGTGTGCCACGTGATAATCCAGATTCTAAGGGTGTAATAATATTACACTCCTGTTTCCTAACATGTGTTCATCTTCCTCCCACCTGTGGCATCAGCAAAAAGGATACAGTCTCCCGTTTACCTTGCATTTTCCCTAGAGAGCAATATTACTTCCTCCCCCTCAAAGAAGGTAACTTGTAGCAAAGGAAAAACACATATGACCCTAACTAAGTTCTAAAGAATACTGTTATTCACTTACTAATTTCTCATTGTTTTTAGGCTATGAATCAGGCATATATAATGAAAGACCGATGCCAGATGTGGTGGATGCTCTTTCGTGGATAATGGAAATCTGTCATGAAAAGATCCTGGCACTTAACAAATAATTACTACTCCAATTATCCATTAACTGACTTTTATCATCATGAATTTCTACAGAAGTAACAATATTGAAACTGAAGCTGTTCTCAGTTCTCTGATCCAGTTCTCTATTGTCAGCACAAAATAGCTTAAATTTATTAAATAAGGGTTGTGTGTTATGTATCTCTTGTAAATTGTGTCTTCCACAAAATTTGGAAGTAAATGTTACTTTTTATAAAAGTTGATTGCACTTATTCAACATATATTTAGCAAGCATCATTTGTTTCAAGCAACATATGAGAACCCAGCCAAGTATGGTCTCAAAAAAATAAAAGATAGCTGCCCTAGAAAATACTTAGAGTTTGATGGTCATTTAAATTGAGTGATTCCTTAGAAATGAATTATATAGTAGAAAACCCAAATTCTGAAACAATGTAATACTGACCTTGCTTTGCTTTCGTTAGCTAACCATACAGCTGATTCCTTGAACCACATTTTGTTCATGGGTCTACTCCTTCCCATTACTTATTTTTAATTATATTAGGAATACAAGCAGGCCTGAAGACTGGTAATAGTGTTTATTCTGGCAGCAACAGTATGTGAGGCAATTTAATTGTATCCTTGAGATGATTTTCTGGACCAATTAGTTGAACCCATTTTCTCTGAGTAATTCATTGTAGTCCATTTCAAATTACTAATACATTTCATTAAATGGGTAACAATTCAGAGGATTGGCTAATTGTTATTATTATTTTTACCAGGAAAGCTTCTGAAATGTCTCTCTGGGGCCCTTCTATACAGTAGGGACACATGTAACTATGAAATCTTTTGTTTCTTAAGGTAAACACATTGGCAAGCACACTAGCAGTATAACAAAATGGTTAAGAACAAGGACTGAGTTCCAAGTCTCGGGTCGTCCGCTTATCAGAGAAATGACTTGGGGCAAGTCATAGAACCTCTAAAAGCCTTCATTTACTCATTTGTAAAGTGAGGAGTAATAATAGTATCTAATTAATAAAGTTGCTATAAAGAAAGACTATCCAGGCTAAGAACCTACCACAGAGCCTCACCCAAATTGCGTTCAATCCTGTAATTATTTTTATTAATAGTATTACCAGTAATTGGTTATTCCTCATTTCCAGGTGTATCCCAGCAGTGATGCCATGGAAAGCTATTCTTTTATTGCCTTTTCCTATTATATATTCCATCCTGAGAGGCTGTCTATGTTTATAGGCAAATTACTTCCCTTTCTCTTCCAGTTGCGTGCCCCAGCCTTCCCCTCTGTGGTGTCCCCGAGGGAATTACAACACTGCCGTTGAACTTGAGCAGCCGCTGTTGTGCAGCAGGCAGGGCATTATGCTGGGAATCAAATTGTATGAGATTATGACACCAGCTGAAATAAAGGTCCTTTCAGTACTGCCATGCCATAATCTCTTATGAGATTCTACAGAATGGGATCCCAGTGCCTCTCAACACATTCTTATATTCCTCCAATAGCGGCCCCACCATGTTTCTACGTGTTCTAGCTCTAACTATTAAAACAGCCTCACTAATTCTAACCTGAAATTTGTGTAAATTCTACTCATGGCAGTTTGATCCTTGTTAATTTTTTTTGGTCTTTATGAACTCACAGCCAAAATTCTTTCTCATGCAAAGCACCTTGGGAGATGGTAATCATGCCCTATCAGTTGTCTGGGCTTTACATCTACGGTTGTCTTAGCTAATTCTCATATGAAACAGGCTCCTCACTCATAGATGGACCCTTTATGTAGCCCATCCAGGAGCCAAGCCCATCAGGACTAATTCTGCGCCTAATTCTTTATCCCAATTGACAAGGCAGGTACAATGACCCTGCAGTGACAGGATGTGACCCCCACCTTAACACTTAATAATATCACCATCCTCTTGTTCAGGCTTGAATCTCTTGAATACTCAATGCACGCACAGTATTTCGGTTTCAAGTTCTGTTAAGTTTCTCCCAATGAAGCTTCTCGCATCCATTCCCACTGACTCACCTTATATCATGTTCTTAACATCTCAACTGTAATTGCTTCTTCACTGATCATTTTGTTTGTAGTGTCTTCACCTTGGTTTATTTTTTTAGGGTATATCAGAATATCCCTCTTAAAGTATAACTTATTCAAAAGTCTGTGACCTGACTCCAGACTCAACACACTATCCAGCTCTGCCGGAGAATCTTAAGCCATAGTAAATAATTCTTACTTGAGATGACCAATAAGTACTAACAGCAGTTTTATGGAGAGGATTAAAATAATTTGTTATTAGAAAGGTTATTCTAATTCGGTGCAGATAAGGGCTGGAATATGGGTAATACTGGAGACATTTGGTAGGTTGTTGCATGAATCCAGGTGAGACACGCGGGTGCCCTAAAGGATGATAGCACA
>PVKM010036941.1:0-14630 GCA_004027735.1 Carollia perspicillata | reverse complement strand
AGAGCACACAGCTATGCAGAGGAGATGAGTACATTTGTGGGAGGCTTTCAGGGATGTTCTTCCACCATCTACCCTCTACTCTTCTTTCTGTCCCTCATACACCCTTTCTGGGAACTGCTATTGGGGTTCATGTATATGGTCCAAATCCAAAATGTAGCCAGAATGGGCATTGTGCTTCCATATGAAAAGAGAAAACAAAGGAGAAGACTTGACCTCATCCTATATTTTGATTAATGCATGGAGACTTCCTGACTACACATCTCAGAGGGATCCTCCTTCTGTTAAAAACTTGCTGTTCCAGAAACAGTCTTCTGTCAATTAGGGCAGTAGGGATTTTCTCCAAGGGCCATACAGAACAACCTGGGAAACTGTGCCAGCCTCTAAGCAACACTGCTGCCCTTTTTCCCCTCCGGGGCCAACTCAGCTGCTGACAGTAGGTAATCTCTTGCCATTAGAAGTGTGTCTGAGTCCAGAGGGGTCGCTGCTCCACACCCGCAGCTGCTAAGGACAGGAACCCAATCTTGCCATCCTAGCTAGGCCCAAACCCTGACAAAGTGGGCAGGTACAATCACCCATCTATACATCTGAAGGTAGACAGTGGGAGGTTTCCTTCAAATAATCGTGTGTGATGGAAAAGACGGTCAGACCACCCAGTGTGTGAGAGCTCACAAAGTATAGGATCTCACTCCAGCACTGAACAGGGCCCCCAAAAAACCCCATTTCCATTCAGTAGTATGTAACTCCTGGCTGCATCCCAAGGACCAGGGAAACAATGGGCCAAGCTAAAAAAAACTTTTATCCACTGGCAGCCAGCAGATGCCTAAAGGGAAGGTGAATTGGCTTTCTTACCTATACCAGTGTCAGGTTCAGGTAGTGACTTCTGGTCATAAGTAAGGCACAAGACCCACCCTGCCTGATGGAATGACAGCCAGTCATATATACTTAATTTGAAAATAAATCGGGCCACCAAAGGACAGCAAGAAAAAAAAAAGTGTGTGTATTTTTATTCTCGAAGAATTATAATACATGCATCTTTTGATGAACAGCCGGTATGTTTTAATACCCACTCTTCCAAATATGGATCGTCTTCACAGTTTGGGCAATTAAGAAGTGGCAAAAAATATTTTTACCAAACTCTGAAATCTAAAAGATGGCACACTCTTCTTAGTATGTCTAGATTATTTCAGAAGCTATCACATGAAACCCATGCGGTCCAGATTGTAAAAATTATCAGCTGATTATCAAGTTCACATCTTTCCCTTCCATTCCCCTACAGAACACTAGGTTGTCCTAACAACTTTTAAAGACTGAACTTGGTAGAGACACTGAATACAGTTCAAGGTAATCCACAATTCAACTAATGTATAAACAAATATAATTTGGCTGTCATTTAAGTCAAAGAAATATCAACACACTAAAAGTGCCAAATGACTGAAAATCAGTGAGACAAAAGTAACATTTCACTGACTACTTGAGAGATGGCTGAACTTATTGACACTTCCTGCTTCCTGGACCCTTTGGAAAAGTTAGATCTGCCAGGTGTTAAACATACTGTAACTCACCACTTCTGAAGTTTATTTGCTTATTTTGGGGGTGAATATAAATTTTTTAAAAGCACCAGTAAAAAGATCCCAATTTAAAATAGTGCTGGAGAAAAAAATCAAAAGAAAATAAGTAGATCTTTTAGATTTGTATCCTTTATTTATAGAACAATTAAAAATACAAAACAACCAAACTTAAACAACTGTTTATGACTAAATCTGAAAAAAAATGGATAAGATCTACATAAAATTTGTATTTCAAAGGAAATTTCCAGAAACTGTAAACAACTAAAATATTGTTCAATGAGGGTCAGAAATTATTTAAAAATTGTGAATAAGCTGCATATTGTCATTTTCAATGATCCCCTAAACTAATAGTCACAGATGTTCTCAATAAATGTGACAGAGAGAAATTTCCACTATCAATGAAGGAATTGAAATTCATTGGTCAGAAATGTAGGCTGCAGATGACTCTGGCTATCTAGAATGCTTCTGGCATTCTCACAGCTTATGTTATTGATCCGTTTTATATTTTGCTAAAAACAAAGTCTCCCAAGTGATACCTGTGTTACTGAAGTGAAGTGAAGCACAGAACATCATTATGCTGAATGAAACTTTACTAACAATGATAATCTTAAATTTCTATGGACAGAATCATTAGTCTGCCTTTTAGGCCTCAAGTTTCTGAGTTATACAAAAATAAAACTGACAGAGAATTGTTGGGGTTTTTTTCCCACTATATTTAAGCCAGGTCTAAAAAATCATATAAACACAAATATGTTATATATATATAACATATATATATATATATATATAATATGTTATATGTGTGTGTGTGTGTGTGTGTATAGTTTGCAATAAAAATGTTGTTTATAAAGATTTCACAAATATTATGGGCATAATTTATGAGTAAAAACAGTATTACAAAACATTTATGGGAAATGTTTTAAAATAAGTATAAACATGGCTCACCTAAATTTCATCCTTTGCACTCTATTAGAATATATCTTCCCATACAACAGACAAATACTCGCAAAGATTGAAATTTTGAGTACTTATAAACCATTATTAAATTATAGAAAACAACATAATTAGTATTATAAAGAAAATTGGGTAAGTTAATATGCCACTTGCTATTTATAATATATTTAACATTTTTATTGAAGTCATCAGAAAGTTAACATGTACCTTTTTAAAAAATATATGTTTTGTTGATTACACTATTACAGTTTTCCTGATTTTCCCTCCTTTGCCCCCTCCTTCGTGCACCCTTCCTGGGCACTGAATACACCCTCCTCTTGTAGCTGAGCTCCCCCTACTCCCTTAGGCAATTCCCCCCACCATTGTTCATGTCCATGGTCACATGTGTAAGTTCTTTGGCTACTCCATTTCTTACACTGTTCTTTACAACCCCATGGCTATTCTGTAACTACCTATTTGTACTTCTTAATCCCCTCACCTCTTCACTCATTCTTCAACTCCTCCCTCCCATCTGGCAACCATCTTATAACTAATTTCTCTTCTTTTGCTGCTTTTAAGATACTCTCTTTGTCTTTAATCGTTGGCCTTTTAATTACTATATGTCTTGGAGAGGGCCTCTTCGCATCCATCATAATTGGGATTCTGTGCTTCTCAGACTTGCTTGTCTATTTCCTTCACTAAGTTAGGGAAGTTTTCTTTCACTTTTTTTTTCAGATAGATTTCCAATTTGTTGCTCTTTTTCTTCTCCTTCTGGCACCCTTATGATGCGAATATTGGACCTCTTGAAGTTGTCTCGGTGGCTTCTTATATTATCCTTATTTGTTTGGATCTTTTTATCCTCTTGTTGTTCTGAATGATTGTTTTTGCTTCCTTATGTTCTAAAGCATTGATTTGATTCTCAGCTTCATCTACTGTACTGTTGTTTCCCTATATATTGTTCTTTATTTCCGTTGGTGTATTCTTTGCTAAGTTCCCTGAGTATCCTTATTAACAATGTTTTGAACTCTGCATCTGACAGATTGCTTATCTCCATTTCCTTTAGCTTTCTCTGGAGTTTTGATCTGTTTTTCATTAGGCCATGTTTCTTTGTCTCCTGGTTTTAGCAGCCTCCCTGTGTCTGTTTTTATGGATTAGGTAGAGCTGCTTTGACTCTGTGTCTTGGTAGCATGGCCTAATGTAGTAGGTGTCCTTTAGGGCCCAGTGGCACAGTCTTTCTTATCCCCCAAGCTGGGTATTCAAGGTGCATCCTTCATGGGCACTGAGTATACCCTCCTCTTGTAGCTGAGCTTTGGTTGTGATTGGCAGATCAATGGGAGGGATTTATTCAGGCCAGTCAACTACAAGAATTGGCTGTGATCACTGACCACTAACTTCCACCATCCATGGAGGATCAGCTGTGTAGGCGCAAAGTGGTGGTGCTCCAGCGTGATCTGTAGCTGTCCACTGGGTGTGCTGGCCCTGGGGTTTCCAGGATGGTGTAGACCAAGGTCAGCCCCCACCTGTGTTATGTCCAGAGTACTTTGCTTGAGCCGTAAAGCAATTTAAGATTGCTGCTACTTGTGCGAGATTCCCAGGTAAAAGCTATCTGTGAATATAATCTGGCTGCCTCTAGGGCCCACTAAAGCCAGCTGTTGCTTGTGGGGTAGGATTTAGGAGATAAGACCAGCCATTCTTATGGAAAAGCAGCTTGGGTGGACCAATAAATTGGGTGAGGCAGAGCCTCTATGGATCTGTAGGATGGGGTGAACAATGTTAGCCAGGTTGATGAAGTCCAGATATGGTACCAGCTTGCTGGCTCTGTGGCTCTGTTGGAGAGGGTTAGCAAGGGGGCAATGTCCTCTGCTCATCTTGATGCCAGACACTTCAGTTTCTACCTGTATACAACTGGTGCCTTTCAACTGGCTACCCCAGTGCTGGAGCTGAAAGGGAGTGAGTCTGAGTAGGTGAGTCCATGTGTGGGTTCTTTAAGAGGAACTGCTTGGGGCTCCAGAAGTTTCTTCTGCAGACTCAATCCCTACTGGTTTTTGGAGGCAGAAGTTGTAGGGACTTATCTTCCTGTTACTGGAACACTTGAATGGGGGACCTGGTGCGGGTCTTGGACTCCTCGATCCTTACATAACCTCCTGAATTTTTATCCACATGGGTGTTGGACCAGCCTGTTCCATGTCTGTACCCCTCCAACCAGTCTGCGTGGATGAGGTTTCTTTAATTCCATAGTTTTCAGGCTTCCATTCAGCTCAGTTTCTGACCTTCCTGAGTGATGGTTGTTCTAATTTTAGTTGTAATTTTGATGTGGTTGTGCGAGGAAGAGAGCCATGTCTGCCTATGCCACCATTTTCAATATGCTCTGGACATGCTCCTTCTTAAATGAAAGGTATAATCTTATGTATTAAAAGTACTGTTTTGAATATTCAATGACTGCTTAAATCATCAGAAATAATCAAAATGTTGGTTTACTTTGGGAAGAAATTACAGAAATAATTCAAACACTGTTTTTACTGACTTTTATTTTATTATGTAAATAAATAAAATATAGAAGTCAAAAAGTATAGTTGAGGAAATCTCCAAGAAAGTAGAGCAAAAAGGTAAATATAGATAGAAAGTAGGACCCCAAACCAGAAGCAGGTGTCTGAATAACAGGAATTCTAGAAGGAGAACAGAAAAAGGGAACCAGAAAAATCAACAATAAATCACCCACTTTATTTCCTAAAAGTAAACACATCTATTTCTATTTTAAAACATTTCACTAACAGTCCTACACAGTGGATAAAGGTAGTCCCATGACAAGACTCAAGATTGGAAATTTTCACAATCTCAGGGATTCCCCCCCTAATTCCCTTTAGGGAAGCAAATGATCCAACTTCAGGCCTGCTCTCTGTTTGATACACAGAGTTACTGTCAACTTTGCTGGTTTCCTGCCATAAATTCTGCCAATAATCCTCATTTTACATTCTCACTATGTCTGTTTCAGGGTGTTTGGCCTCTTGTCTATTGTAAGCCACAAGTCTCAAAAATCGTGCCTACCATTTGTCTCTTCATGGGAATTGGCTGGGGGGTGGTTCTGTGCTCCACCCAAACAAGGAAGCACACTAAGGCAGAAGATCCGAAAGTTTAGTGGAAGAGGGGAGTGAACACAAGACAAAGGTGGAACTAATAAAATGAGGATGATTGTTAAGGGAGCATCCATGGCCACTGAGGCTAGAATTTTAGAGAGCAATCAAAGTAGATTTGATTAGGGCAGAAAAGGCTGAGGAGGGGTTCTTCAAGACTATAAATTCAAGAAATACCTGACATATTGAGATGTAATTTATGCTATTGGGAGGTAATATTGAAACTGCATTAATAATAAGTACATGAGAACTCCCCCCTCCAATGATCATAAAGTTTACAAGCTGTTTTAAGTTGAGGAAAGCCAAGGCAGTATGCATTTGCATGGCCACCCAATTTATTCTTTGAATATCACTAACATTCTGTCTTTAGGGACAGAAGTTATATCGATGAAAATATCCAAAAAACAGTTTTCAGTGGTTACCAGTGGCAACAGGAAATGGATGGAGTGAAGGAGGAAGTCACCAGACAGCTTTGTAGGGGATAACTTGGCTTCATATTCTTTTAGAACTCTTTGACTCAAAATCTAGGTCTTTACAACTCAAACAAAATTTAAATATGATAAAGCAAGGTTAAAAAAACGCTAAATTTTAAAGAAATTGTAGAATAATTGTATACCAATTGTGACCATGTCCTAAGTTTATCAAAGACTTTCCCCAACTATTTATTGTCAGCCAGGCAGTATCCTATGGAACTGGCAGTAAAGCAATTAGAAAAATAGATGAAAATTATTGACTGTGCAGATTCTGTCGTCTCTTCACTGGTAGATTGGAAAATGATTCTAGGAACTAAGTCTGCCTATAATTTTCTAGCTGAAAGTTTTAGATCTTGCACAACTGGCTACAGTTGAGAGGCTCTGATCCCTCCTTCCACCACTCTTGCTCTGACTTTCTCTTTGTGGTCAAATATATTCTCTTCACAGTCTTTGCCTATTTTCCCCCAAAAGTAGAAAACTCTTCCTCTCAGATATCCCAACTAGCCCATTCATTCCAGTCTGAAGTCAAAGGCCATCTGATCAAAGAGGTCTCCTTGATAATTATCTATAAAAAGTCTACTACACAAGTGACAAAAGCAAAAATTAACTACTGAGACTATATCAAACTGAAAATCTTATGCAGAGAAAAATAAATGATCAATACAATGAAAAGAACATATAGAGAAGAATAATATATTTTCAAACCAAATATCTGATAAAGGGTTAATGTGTATATGTGTATGTGTAATGCACAATTCAATAGTGAAAAAAATGAGTAATTTATTAAAAATGGACAAAGAAACTAAACAGACATTTTTCCAAAGAAGACCTGCAAAGATCAACAGGTGCTATGCATTACTAATCATCAGGGAAATACACATCAAAAACACAAAGAGATATACCTCACACCTCTTAGAATGTCCATAAACAAACAGACAAGAGATAACAAGAGTTGGCAAAGACACTGAGGAAAGCAAACCCTTGTACTCTTGGTGAGAATGGGAATAGCTACAGCCACTACGGAAAACAATATGTGGCTCCTTGACAAATTAACAACAGAACAACCACGTGACCCAGCAATCCCATTCCTGGATATGTAGCCAAAGGAAATAAAATCACTAATTCAAAAGAGATACCTACACTCCCACATTTACTGCAGCATTAATTACAATAGCCAAGACATGGAAAAAACCTAAGTGTCTGTCTATAAATGAAAGGATAAAGGAGAGGTAATACACACACACACATAGAGTAGACTGTTATTCGGCTATTCAAAGGAGGAAATCCTGGCATTTACAACAACCAGGATGAACTGTACAGGCATTATGTTAAGTAAAATGAGTCAGATGCATAACGACCAATGCTGTATGATATCACATACTTGGAATCTAAGTGAGTCAAACTTATAGAAACACACAGTTTCTATAAGAATGGCTGTTTCCATGGGTTATGAGGTGGGGGAACTAAGATATTAGTCAAAGTGCAAAAACTTCTATTTACAAGATAAATAATTCTTGGATCTAATGTACAGCGTGGTGACTATAATAAAAATATATACTATATATTTGAAAGCTGCTAAAAGTAAATCTTAAATGTTCTCACTGCAAAAAAAAAAAAAAAAATCCAAAACAGAATAACAATATGAGGTGATGGATGTCTTTACTAAGTTTATTGTGATAAATATATATAAAATCTCAGATCATCACATTGTATACCTCAATTTTATAATGTTCTGTGTCAATTGTATCTCAGTAAAGCTGGAAAAATTTAAAGAAAGTAAAATACATCCCACTCAGCCACTCCTTTTTTTCTTTCCTTTTTGCCCGCTTTGTCTTTATAGCACTTATAACCACATGATTTAATATGAATTTTTGTTTATCTGTTTTTTTTTGTCAGAGTTTTCTTAATTCAAGCTAAGACATATGAGAGACTTCTCACATCTATTTCTTTCTAAATTTATGGTGTCTAGTATACTTCCTGGCAAATATTAGTTTCTTAATATTAAAATTTGCAAGAAAAGAAGAATTAAAAAGAAAAAGTAAAATAATCTATAGAAATAAAAGTTTAAAACTCTATAATGCATCACGATATGCATACGTTTATAAAGTTACTTAAACTTCTGCTCTTTAAGTAATGTTTAAGTCCTTTTAGAAGACTGGAACTTCAGGTAGTTTTTAAAAATAAACCCGTGTTCTGAAACAGTTTAAGCTCCTTTCTTGAAGTTGAGTATTTTACGGATGTGTATACAGTCACATGAAGCAGGCAGGTCAGGGTTTTTTGTAAGCTCTGCCATGCGCGTAGTGTCCTTGACATGTTTATTCATTCAGCAGACTCTTGTTTCTAGGCATTTAGCAAAAGATGAAATTTGTAAGGCTCTGTGTCCAACATAATGAGGTTTTGACACATACTTTAGAAGTTAGCAACACATGATTAGCCCAGGATAATAAATAGATACCAAAATGAGAGAACTAGACAGCTCTAAATCTCTTCTTGTCGCCTTAATCTTCGGGGAAGGAAAAGGTGTTAAGAGGTGCTGAAAATAATCACAGAACAGTCATTTTCTGACTCTGTTGTCTTGCTTGATTTACAGAACATGACACTTCAGATTGCATTTGTTCCAGCTCCCACAGGAAGATATTCGTTTTTATTGTGTTTAGGGAATCACAGAGTTTAGGCCATTTGGTAAAAACTCCGGGGCCTGACACTGTTGGCATCTATGGGCAGCCATTGTCGCCCTTGCCTCTCCCAGCTACCACCGGCTTACCTGTCTCCAGCTGCTGTAGCTTGGCATCGCTCACAAATAGGAAGAAACAATGTTTTTTTCTAGATAGAGCTCAGCTCCTGTGAAAATCAGTAGCAAATGCAATCAACTGGCTATTACAAAAGACGGTCTCAGTCTTCCCGAAGTATAACCGACATCGATACTATAATTTACTGGGAGACGGGACATGTAAACTCCAACACGTCTCTCTACCGCCCGGAAAACATGCAGTGCAGCAGGTCTGTAATGTAACTGTGAGTTAGAGGATGATACCAGGAATGAGGAGTGTTTTAAAAGCCCAAATAGGGAAGAGTTACACTGAAAACCTTCCTGATAAAGAAAGACCTCTTGTGTCTGTCTTATGTGGAGGAGTGAGGACTGGAGGTGGGTGGAGGATAGAGAAAGATATGGCAGCACAAAGCCAGTGACCCAGATAGAAAAGGAAAGGAGAATAGGGCATGCTTTTCTCCCTAACCTTGAGAGCACTGGGTGAGATTTAAGTGGAGACTGTGTGTGAAACTGCAGAGCAAGCACATGAAATATAATTTGTTTCTATGTTGGCAAAGGGAGGGGACTGACTGCAGGTGGGCCCTGAGATAATCTGTGTCATGCAATGCAAGCTTGATGGAAATAGCTTCCGAGAAGCGTGTAATTGCTGCAGCCAATTTAAAGTTGGAAGTATGATTACTCTGTATCTGGGTCTTCCTACCTCAGCCCTACCCCAAGTGGGAATCAAAGAATACCCACTTGCAGGCTTCCTTACAAAATCTTAGAACTACTCAAGGCCTCCAGGTCAGGGTACTGGTAGCAACGGATTTCTGCTGCTTTTCCTGGCTTGGAATTTTGTTATCATGTTTTGGTAGATTCTAGTACCTGTCTTCTTTCAAAAAAGAAAAAAATAGAAGATTCTTTGCTCAGATGTATTCTACCCAAATATTTTGAGTACCCAGAGTAATATCACCTTCTCAGTAAGCCTCAGTTTTCTCTTTTATAAAATGGGTGTAATGATAAGGGCTTTAAGCTCAGGGGAGTGACCAGTGCATTGTAACTGCCCCAATTAGGTAGAAAATTTATCACGTGTCGCCTCTCTTGACTTGCCGAAAAGATGGCTTAGGTCTTTGTTTTTCTCTAAGGGTGGCATTTGGAGCATTTGTGTTGAGGGAAAGTGGTGCTATAAATCTGCAAAGCAGATTTTGCTTAATTTTACTTACTTAAGCGGTAGTTGGATGGCTAGGTAGAATCATAGCATGGGACAACAGAGAAAGAGGAAGCAGATTACTGCAGCACTTGGGGATGTGAAGAGAGAGCATTGAAAGAGAAGTCGTATAAACTTAGTTGTATATTCATAATTGTGACACGGTAATGCTCTGTAATCACAGCAATGCTTTGCAACAAATGCCCCGAGATCCATTAGCAAACCTCAGGGAGCCACAGCTCTCTCGCTCCTGGTCCTGCACCTGCAGGCTGGGCTGTTCTGACAGGCTCTGGTTCCAACTGTGGGCCCAGCTGTGCTTGGGCGCCCTCTATGGGACAGGCTGAGGGCTGATCCAAATGTCTTCATTCTGGGGCCCCAGTTGACATATGAACAAGTATCTGGCTGGCAGAATCACTCTCTGTGGCATTTTGAGGGGGGAAACAACTCACTGTGCATGCAAGTGTCATCTCAACTTCGTCATGTCTCTTAACATGCCACTGGCCAAAGCAAATCACGTCACCAAGCCTCAAATCAAGGAGCAAAGAAGCCTTTGTACCTGTAGGTGGACAAAGGCCTTAACAAAAGGCATCGATACGGGAAGGAGGGCTATTCTTTCACACAATGTTATCCCATCCTCTCTGTTACCATCTGTTAATTCCCAGAGGAGTCTGTATCGTTCTCTAATGGTTTTGAAATCAGACTGTGGGTGTAGGCTAGCTGTCTGCTTGCTTCATGTCATGTCTGTGAGCTCTTCTCCAGTGTCGGAGCATGGGACAAATGGTAGTGGCCAAAAAGAGTACGAATTGTGCTTTATTTTACTAGGATTTTTCCAATGTCATAGTTTTCTGGGACTTGGTGTTGGACAATTGTGATTCTTTCTTTGCTTGTGTCTGTTGTTTTTCTGTACTCTCTCTTTAGAACAAACCAAACAAATAAAAACAATGAAGAAAATTCACACTCTGCTCTGGTCAATGTGGGTCCATTTGTTGGGCATCATCCCACCAACCGAAGAAGGGTTGCAGGTTCAATTCCTGGTCAGGGCACATGCCTAGGTTGCAGGTTCAGTTCCTAGTCGGGGCACATATGAGGGCAATTGATGGACGTATCTTGCATTGATGTTTCTCTCCCCGTGTTTTTCTTTCTCTTCCCCTCTCTCTAAAATCAATAAACATATCCTCGGGGAGGATGAAAAAAGAAGAAAAGGAAAAAAAGACTCCTTTTCATTGCTCCATAATTTAAGCTGCACCTGTCTGAATATCACCATCATCTAAGTCTCTAAAGATAGACCTAAGTGTCTAAGGAAGCCATTCTCAATATTCCACAAGCTACCATTTCTGTGTGTGCCTGTTGAATATGGGACATACATTTATCCATACTTCCATGAGTATACCACACTTTGGCTTGTATTTAACTTATTTATTTAATGTCCCATAGAATATGTATCAGATTGGGGGCTACTCCAAACCTCTTGCATCAGACAACATTGAGGGGCATACAGGTAAATCTGAACTGTTTCTAGAAAAGCAGAAAAAAATCAATGTTTTAAACTTCACATTTGGTTTTCAATTTTGCACTGCCCTATAGCAAAAGATGAGTTGCCAAACACATTATGATTAAAATCAAGAATGGAATATTTAGTTTCAATAAAACACTGATTCCCATAGTTTGAGATTTCTCAAACCAGTATCCTTTCATAACCTTTATAACAATGACAACAGCAATACTAATAAACCCTGGGGCCAGTACTATGGTTGTCCGTATTTTATTTTAGTGAATAAGGTCAGTCAAAAAAGAAAAATAAACACTCCATAACTCTACTGCAACTTACATATTCATTTTCCTTAGAGGCATTTGCAAGCCAACAGAAAAAACAAAGCTAAGAGATCATCGCATGATAAAAGGCAATTTAGCCCTGGAAAATGAAAAGCATGGCTTTGTCCTGACATTCTCCCATTTTGTCACCCATCGGTGAGAACTCCATCAGAGCCTGGAACCTAGAAATCGTTCCTTTAAATAACTTTATGTTTAACCTACCCACTTCAGGAGCAATTTGATTGGGGCGAAATTTCCAATGCTATGGGGGTCAAATGGCAATCTTTGGTCGCAGGGAGAAAATAGCTGTTATTTGACACAGAACTAGCGTGTTGCCGTTAGAGAAATCCATGCTCGTCAGCTAGTTTACTACCTACAGGAGTATCCTTTGCAGTCATCCCCCATTTAACACCCAGGCCACCACTTAGCTAAATGAGTTGCCATGTGGAAAATGTGTATGCATTTGCAGGCAGAGCATCCTGGATGCATTATTCAGAACTCTTTCAGCTACAAGTGATAGAAACTCAACTCGAATTGCTTAAGGGGGAAATGGGCTTTTTTGACTCATATAACCTGAAAGTCGAGAATGGTCTGGCTTCACGCACATCAGATCCAGAGGCCCCAAGAATGTCATCAGGACACACGCTTTCTCTTTCGGGGCTTTGTTTTCACTGTGGTGCCTCATTTCTCAGACACAGTGACAAGCCTGCCAGGGGCTCCAGTTTTACAAGTTGCCTCTCAGCTACGTCAGAAGAAGGAAAGTGTCCCTTTCATACAAGAGAGCTCCAACATCAACTTTAGAATGTGAACTCACTGGACCAGAACTCACTTTGGCATGGACTGTGTGTCATCCCTGAGCTTACAACTAATTGGCCAAATCTGTTTTACCCAGGAACTGATGCTGCTGCAACCTGCCACACATGAGTGGAATAAGTGAGAAAGAGCTTGTTCCCAAGAGAAGAGTAGAAGATTATATATGTACATACACATATATACACACAAGGACACTGGGCACACCAACATGCAGATTCCCCTACTCTAAAACTCCTCATTGCCTAGACCCCCTACTGAGGCTTATCTACCACCAAAGTCATTCCCTCTCCTATGCTAAGTGAAAGGTGATTGATAGACAGGTCCTGTGTCTGCCTTTCCAAAGGCCTGGATAACTCAGATCCAAAAGGTTAATGAACCAGAGGTCTCAACAACACAAATCCTTTTAGCAACGTCCCTCTTGAATCAACTTGTTCTGGAGGGATAGTTCCTCAAGGGTTTTGCCTGATTACAGGATGCAACCTGATAATATGCCTTGTAGTCTTTAAAATAAATTATTTTGCAAAGCTAATTTACAGAAAATGCAACTACATATGTGTTGTCTTCTCCCCCTAAACAAGTGTTGAATTTACTCTTCAAAAAGTCCCCAGATAGACCTAACAAATGTTTCTTCCCATTGATGGTCATTCTGTTGCATCCAGCAAATGTGAGAACAAATGTCGGAGACTTTCAGGGTATCAAAGATGTTACTTTATTGGCCAAGTTTAACCTGTGCAGGGGCGAACTCTCGAAGTGTCCGGAGACATGGTACCCATAAGGGCTGCAAATGAGAGTCGCGCAAAGTGCTTACAGCTAAGTCCTTATATAGGGGCGGGCAAGCAAGCGTGATACAGAAGCAGACGTGGCAGTTAGCTATTTGCTTACAGAGACCGCACACGGGAACAGGGTGGGGTCCTAACTTCAGTGGCGCAATTTCAAACTTTAAAACTAAACAAAGCATTGCTGATCTAGCACACCCAGGGGAGCACATTTGCACAATCCAGGGTGTATGCCGCACTCTGTGTCCCCTGTTAGTTCCTCCTGGCTACAACTGAGGTTCCTATTTGCTAAGGTCACATTTAGTTCTTAATTTCCTTGTTCCTAACAATTCCATTATTTTTCCTACCTGAACTCATCCTTAGGAAAACCCTTAGCTCTTTATTAAAGTCATCATCTAAATTCTAGTAGGCGGAAGTAGCAAATTCCAATATACCTTATAAAAACAAAACCGTCCTTGGGCTATACATTAGAGGTCATACACAGCAATAATTTTAAACACTTATTAGAATTCTATAATTAACTGTTGTTCACTAGTTGACTTCTCCTGAAGTTCATAAAAGAGGGGCTGGTATATACAACGATGCTACAATACTATTGTCAACCATTTTAAAATTATTATTAAAAAGCTACTGTAGTAAGGTATGTTAGAAGATACAGAAGAACAATTAAACATGGTTCTGTCTCAAATATGAACTAAGGGTGCATAAAGTCTAATTTTGGTGTAATTTATTCTAACTACATGGAAAACACTCATCTATACCTGTAGTACTTGAAGAGAACAAGCAGGCTTTTGTGTTTTTTTAATCACAATCACTCCTCATCTTAAAATATGGAAGCACAATTATTTTACATAATGTGCTATGTAACTATTCAAATTTCAATCTTCATGTTCAGCACATTCATGTTGTATTTTATTTTTGAGTTAAATTCAAGCTCAGAAGTCCTTTCTACTTTTCTAGCTGGAAATGTCTATTACTTCTGTGGTTATATTAAATGTGTTTGGAATTATGATGGTTATGTCACATGAGTTGAACTAGTTTAAATACCCCAATTGCAAAATCCATTGCCTAACAAAACCTGGAGATGGGTGCAGAGAAATTAGTTCAGGCAGTTTTTGTAGAGTTCTCGTCGTAAAAGCCAAAGGAACAGCAAGAGAGGCTGTTGCCA
>PVKM010036940.1:0-14629 GCA_004027735.1 Carollia perspicillata | reverse complement strand
AAAAAGCCTCCTATTCTGAGATTATAAAAGTATGAGGGGGGGACCCAAAAAATCATGAAATTTATTTATAAAAAACTATGTATTCTTACATGTTTAAACTTCAGTCACCTTCAAAGTACTCTCCATCTGATGCAATACATCTATTGAGACATTTTCCCCACTGCTCAAAACAGTTTTTGAACTTGTCAGTTTTCCTGCCTTTTTGTGCTTCTGCCACTTTTTGTCCTACTTCTTCCACATTGGCAAAATGTTTCCCTTTTAAGGACTTTTTTTTTTTCATCTGGGGAAACAAAAAAAATAATCTCTCAAAGTGAGATCAGGTGAATAGGGAGGGTTGGGGCACAGGGGTCATGCCATTTTTGGTCAAAACCGCACACTCAATGTGGTGTGGGCAGGTGCATTTGTAAATCACCCATCATGAAATGGGCAAATGTGTTGAATGAATCTTCCCAAAAAATTCACTGAAGCTGAATGCAGCCTCTTACAACACCACCAGCTGGTACACTGCTGCAGATGGTTTCCTAAAACACTCACCTAGTCGGGGAGGCCTGTACTATGAGGGGCCTGTCATCCAGAAGGTAATTCTGGGATTTTAGGGGTGGAGTTCCCCCTTGTATTCACCATGGGCTTTTTTTCTGGTATGATATCAAATTTACTTTTTTAATATTTAAATATTTGGTCCATTTGAAATGAGGTAGGGCTTTATTTTTCCCCCAGATAGTTAGCCAGTTGTCCCATTACCGTTTATTGAACAACTATCCTTTCTCCGCTGAAGTGAAAAGCCACTTTTATCCGGTATTATATTCCAGTGGGGATTCTTTTAAAATTCCATTTTGTTCCATTGATCTATTTGTATTCTTGCACCAGACCCATGGTTTCAGAAGTTTTCAAATATACATAAAAGTATATACCATACGATTTCACTGCTTTTTATTGTTGGACAGGATTAGTTTTTGCCATTTCTTTCTTAGACTGCCCTGGTTATTCTGGTCATCACTCTTCCCCCAAATGCCATGCACTTCCCTGCTTTTGCTCATGCCTGCTCCTCTTTTTAAAATATATCAAAATATCTCCTCTTCCCAGTTCTTGTCATTCAAGATGTTCTTCAAGAATCAGTTAAAATGAGACTTCCTCCTTGAAGTCGTCACTCTTAGATTCTCAGAGTATCTGCTACACCCTTGTGACACTTTCTGGGTATTAACTAAAATTACTGCTCTTTGGATAAATGACTTACCTGTTTTATTATACTAAGTGATCCTTGAAGGCAGACGAGGCCTCACCCATCTTTGAATAGCCCCCGTTCCCTAGCACAGTGACATTTCATTCATTCAGTAAGTGTTTAGGAAGCAACTACCATCTACAACACAGTGGGCTTGAATGCTGTGGGGAATATAGAATAACTTAAGATATGATCACTGCCGTCAGAAAGTTTACAGTCTTATTGAGAATACCAGGCTTCAGGCACATAAAATAATTGACAATGCCAAGCATTCCGGTGTTAAATGATTAATATCTACAGTAAGTACTTTAGGAATCCAGAGGAATAACACACCATCCATAGATTGCTTTGAATGAATTTAAGGGATGTCATTTCAGTCAGAGGGAAAGGCATAAGCAAAGATTCTAGGACACGGATGTGCAAGCTGCTTTCAAGGGGCTAGTTGGGGCCAGTCCAGGGTGAAGTTAAGAGGATGGAGTCACAGTGTCCACCTCTCCAAGTGTTCCAGGAGTCCCGACTCCCACATTCCATCTCTGAGCTGCCCAGACTCCTAGGGGACATGAAAGCTAAACACAGTTTCTCTGGCACAGTGGCAAAGTGGCCTCAGGAGCATCCTTGATACTTAGCTGAGTCCAGCAGATAAAGGCACATCATCACTCCTATTCCAGAAGCAAGGAAAGGAAAATGGGTACTTTCACTTTAGATAATTTGGGAAGCCATGAAGATTTTTATCCTGAGCGCAGGAGGCAGGGTATCCTGAGTTATAAAAACAGCATTCATGCATTCAACAAACATTACTTATTGTATGCCAGGAGTATGCTAATGCTCAGTAATTGAACCCTGTGTGTGTGTGTGTGTATGAGAGCGAGAGCGAGAGCGAGAGCGAGAGCGAGAGAGAGAGAGAGAGAGAGAGAGAGAGAGAAGTGGGGGGAGAGAGAGAATGCATATGTATGACAGTTTTGCTCAATGTCTTTACCTCACTCGATATATCTCCTTTTCTGCAGACCAGATTTCAAGACAGTCTAATGTCCCTTTAAAAGGCTCCTTTTCTTCTAGAGGTTCTGACAGTCTGCTGTGCCTGTATCATCTTTCTGCCCATGCCATTGTTGCTTGGACCCTACTGTCTTTCTGTTTCTAGACCCTGGGCTTGGAGCCACGGTACCTCATCTTTGCTACTCTCTCAGGAGCCTGCCTGTGGGCCATCTTACAGATCTGTTCTTGTTGCAGATGGTAGAAGTGTTCTAATTTTAACATTTGAGCCACTTTCTTGTAGAAAAATAGCCCTAGGAGCACATTACAGGTTTTTCCTTATGTATTTGGTTGGCCAAAAAGTCTGTTTAATTTTTTCCACAATATGAAATATTTTTCATTTTCACATTTTGAGTACATTAGCTGTCTCCAGCTATTGGCTTCTAGTGCAGCCAAACATCTTCCAATGCATAAAGACATCCCACAGCAAGGAATTATTTGGCCAAAATGTCAGTAGTACCAAGAAACTTCACAAACCACTTTTGACATGTTTGCTCAGTTACAGCACCTTCTCTGTATACTGTACAAATCTTTTTTTCATTTCTGTTGTATTTTTACCTTTCTTGAAATAATAAAACATAATACACCAAAAATGTTGCATATTTTCTTCCATCTGCAATATTAAAATGGATGCACAGAAATTCACCAATTTTGATTTTTTTTTAAATTCACACTGATAGGATGGCTGTCACGATACAATCTAACAAAATTGTTTCAAATGAAGTTGAAGACAACTAAACACTATGAGAGCCATCATATAGAAAAAAACTAAGTGAACTTTTTGGCCAACCCAATATGTGCATGCTCATTGAGCTTTACTAAGTCTGTGCATGTCCAGAAACTGCCTTATGGTGAAAGGAAGAGGATGTGCTTCCTACTCTTTGGGAACACAGGGGTGGAGCCTGGGGTTGTTCTGCCTGGCTTCTCAAAGCATGGACCTTGGTATTGCCTACAGCTTGTTACAAATGTGTACTTTCAGACCCTACCCAAATGTACTGAATCAAAATCTGCAAATTAAAAAGATCACCAGGCAACACATGCATGTGAAGAAGATTCAAAGCCTAGAGGTCTGGGGTAGAGCTTAAGATGCTGCTGGGCTGAGGACCACATTTTAGTAATAAGATTCTGGAGTAAATGATAGATTCCACCTTGATGAAGGTATTAAGACTGTTTTTCCCAAGGCCCACTTAACAGTGCTTTTGCTTTGGCTGTAAAATGTGCGTTGTTCCCTGATGGACAGTGCTTTTACATGTCTGTCTGACTGGCTGGAGAAAGAAGCTGTGTTAGACTCTGACATACCCACTTACAGAACTGCCATCCAGGCAAACCCCGATGGCTTTATGTTATGTGATTTAAATGACCTTGGGTTTCTTATCTTTCAATAGGGAGTGATAATTTTCCACCTACCAACATCACAGGAATGTTGTTAGAATAAAATGAAGTATTAGGCTCGAAGAAAACTTTGGAAAAAGAAATATTAAGTAAATATCAATTGGTATTATTACTATTGTATTACATTCTCTGTTGTTTCTGTACCAAGAAAGATGCCTTCACAGAGTATTTCATGTTGCCAATGAAAATATCTTCTGCTCTTAATTATTTAATAAAAAATATTTTTCTAGAAATACTGTAACTTAATTAAAAATAAGTAATATATGCACATGTCAGAAAAAACAATACAAAAGGATTACATGGTGAAAATTAAATCTTTCTATCCTCATCTCCTTCCCCTATGCTGAGCAAACATTGTGATCAATTTCTTGTATACAGTCCTAGAGCATTCCATGCAAGTATAAGCATGTAGCTATATATTTATTCTTTTTAAAAAATGGCAGCACACATATTATTCTGTAGTTTTTCCTGTTTAGATAATGTATCTTGGAGACATTTCAAATTATACATGTGGTTGGGTCTTGTTCTGTTTTCCTAATCAGACCATCTCTGCCTTTTATTTAGAGTTATGTAGACCACTTATATTTAGTGCGGTTACTGATATAGTTATGATAATCATTTTGCTATTTTCTATTTGTGTCATCTGTTCTTTGTTCCCTTTTAAATATTTTTCTGCCTTCTTTTGAGTATTTTTAATGATTTCATTTTATCTTTGTTGTTTTCTTAACTATCACTCTTTGTTTTGTTAGTGGTTGTGTTAAAGTATACATTTCTAACGTATCACAGTCTACCTTGAAGTAATAATCTACTACTTCCCACATAAATTAAGACTCACTAGAATATTTCTGTTTCTCTTTCCTCAGTCTTTGTATTATCCAGTCATATATTTTATGTCTGTATATATTATAAACTCCATAATATTAATAATTTTGTTTATACAGTAAACTATCTTTTAAAGACTTTAAATAATAAAAAATCTTACATATTTACCAATGTAGTTACCAGTTCTTGTGCTCTTCATTTCTTTGTGAAGATCCATATTTCCATCTGGTGTCATTTTCCTTCTGACTGTTAGTATATTCTCTTTCAGATACATAGCTTGGACACTACAAAAATGGAGACCGTATTTGATTTCTATCTCAAAAGCCACATAGCATGAAGTCTGGTGTCAGCAGATGACCCACACTGGTTTGTGATACACTCTAGGGACTCTAGCAGAGTTAATTTTAACTTAGCGTTGCCTCCCAAACCAAGGCAAGCCATGCCTTTGCGGGCACAGTAACAGCATGCAGTGTGCTGCGGTTTCCATGGGCAGGAGTATGTACGGGGGACTTTTCCTTATGTTTTAAAGCTGAACAGACTGAGAAATTGATAATGTGCTATGGAACATTTTGGAGCATTTCAAAATGTTGGCTATTCTACATCATTGTTGCTGCTTGCTGTTCTTTCTGAACCACATTTTTTGGGGCAGGAGTTTGTTCTGAAGTCAAGGGTGGTCAACACCATATACTGGCTCTAATTATTCTTTGATTTACATACATTTACATATGCTCAGTTTCCAGCAACAATAGCCTTTTCAGAATTCTGAACAGGTGTGGAGATGAAGAGGAAACAATCTGTTATATCTTTTTTTCTGTCTACTTCTACTTGGTCCCTTTTTCTCACCTCTTCCCTAAATCAACATTAAATTTGATGTTTCTTTTATTTGTGAAAGCTCATTAAGGTCATATAATATGTGATTACTTTACTTTGTGCATACTTACCCATTTAAAACTCATAGCTCTTGAGGGAGATAGACATAAAAAGATAATTACTTCACAGTGTGTCAAGTACTATAATAAACATTTCAGTCCAGCAGTTTAAAAAACTTGAAGAGGAAGGTAAGCCTTTTTTGTTGGGGCTGGGGAGAGGAAATTCTCAAAATGTAGTCCACAACATGATTGCTTTATTCAGGATTGAACTGGATTTAAGCCTGTAGCTCTTTTCTAAGGGCAGGAAAGACATTTCTTAGGATTTGGAAGTGGTGCTTCACATAAGCAGATTTAACCACATAGATTGGGAGTTTCCAAAAAGGTCAGAGACTTCTCAAAGCATCATATAAAAATCCCTCACTAATCTTAACTTGGAGCTCCCTCTTAGGTTTCACTCTAGGTACCATTTAGTCATAATAAAATAGGTGTATGAATCATTTGAGTGAGACTGGCTACTTAGCACGTTAACTTGACTTGTGATCATTACAGAGGGAGCTGGGTTCAGTGAAAACCTCTTTGCTCTCTGCAGGAAAGGCAGAGTTGATGGTTTCTCATTTTTCAAGTGTGAGGCGGAGGAACGTGAGCTATTTATAAACTCACTCCCTGCAAAGACCGAACACTATAGAAGCCTGAAGTCAAATGGTGACCAGATGTGCCTAGGCACCCCTCAGTTTGTATGTAGAAGCTGGGAAAGGCAGAGCCCCTGGGGAGTTGGTCACAGAGCAGAAGCGGATGGACTCACTCATAAGATCATCTTTTGTACACCAACAGCCTCCTATATTGGGTCCCCAGAAGTAGAAGAGGTAAAGAGAAGAGTGTGCTCACACTTGTTTTCCTTGCTTTTCTTTCTAGGAGTGGGGGGTTATTCCTTTGTCAGTCATTTCATTGCTCAACTCCTGTCTGTGTAGTTAGGCAATTAGACAAGATACAAGTGCTTTCTGGGGACATGTGCAAATCAGTACAGCTTCCACGCAGTTGATATAGTGGTTCTGTTAGGATGAGAAGAGATCTGACAGGAACGGAAACCCTTAATTACTTTTTTCCCCTTTACTATTTTTCTCATATTAAAATAACCCCATCTTGTTTGTGGTGATTTTGTGGTTTAAAATTCAAATATGTAGTGGTGTCTTGCTGGTATTGTTTTTCCTTGTCTCCCACAGCAGAGATTTTAAGAAAATAGAAGCAACTTCCTCCTTCATAAGTGTCTGGAAACATTCCCAGTTTAGAGATTCGATTTCAGGGTTTGGAAAATGTTCTCATGACCTACTTGCTTAAGTGGGCTTTTTGAGAATGCACTCTGTTCTAGGTACTGAACTAAGTACCTGACTTACGTACCCTGCACAACAACCCCGTAAAGTGGGTTGTTGTCCTCTCTGCTGTACTCACATGAAAACTGGGGCTCAGAGAGGTTAAGTAAATTGTCCACAGCCACACTACTAGGAGATAGAGCTTGGACTGGGGCCCATATCTGCTGCCTCCAAAGCCCTTGCCCTTTCCACTGCTCCCTGCTGCCTGCTATGTGAGCTAACTCATAACTCAAACACATAACTCCTATGTGTTTGCCTCTAGTGTTTGAAGTAGGATATGAATTAGCTGACAATTGGAAAAATTTGGACTGTTAAGCTTTGCATTTTCTATAGGAAAGGACCCAGAGTCATGAATAAGGAACATGTGTTCTCAAGCCTCCCTTGATGCGTCTCTATGAGATATGGTGGACATCACCTATTTTTAGTTTTGTACGTGAAGCAAACACTTGTCTACAGGTGCAGTCAGGGTGTTTTGTTCTGAATTCCCTGAATAGCCCTAATTGACCCAACTACTCTCTGAGACTCAAGACTCACACTTCATAGTAAATGGATGCTTCATTTCATCTATTCTGACCTGGGGCCAGGTGTTGAAGTGGATTTTAAAAGTGGTGAAATATAAGCAGAGATGCCCAGGAAAGAGTCAGGGGCCTGTGCGCTAACCCTTCCAGCCCTTGTGCATCCTCCCCAGCACAACTCAGCATTTCCCAGAACCTCTTTTTCTGAGCAGGTCCTTTTTCATCTGTGAAGTACCCTACAGTGCCCAGTTTCATGTTGAGGAGGGAAAGAATGAAGGCAAGACCTTTGGATAGAATCCAGAAAAATCTTAATATATGTTTTTTTCATTAAATAAAACCCTACATTGTTTTCTAGGTTTGTCCTAAATTCCACCAGCTTTAATTTCCAAGTATTTATTTTTCAGTGAACATGAACCTCATCTGCTCAGCATCTTCCACATAGAAGCATTTATACACAAGAAAGAATTAATCTCTTAGGCGTTTGTCAGCTCTATTAGGATTTTTAGAGGCTTATTAACTATGCTTCATTGAAAATCAGTCCCAATTCCTGAGTGACTGTCCAGGTTTTGTCGGCGCATTTCTTTGGTGTTACCAGCAGGTTAATTGTTGAACTAAGTACTTACCACTGTTAGGTCTCTTTTCCATCATTTTATCTTATTTTTTTGTCTTTTGCATGCACTTTATTCAAGGGCAATTGGCTGAGACTGGAGTCACACTTTGTTTATTTGGTTGAAGTGAGTTGATGTGAGGGGCTGAGGTGCAGGAGTGCCGCAAGACCAGTATGGGTGGAGATTTTAAGATTCCAACATGCAGTTCTCTTCTGCAAACTTGTCTTCAGGGTTGGAGGAGGGAAGTGTGACTCTGGGGAGGAAGGCCCCTGCCAGTAGTATGTGAGAGAGATACTATTCAGACCAACACAAAACTAATCTCTTTACCTAGACCTTGGATGCTGAGAATGCTATGGGCTTCAGCTGGGCCAGCTGATCCAACTATGGAACCGGAACTTTCTGGGGGTCTCAGCTGCTTTGCTTCTCCAGCATTAAGATTGGTCTCTAGAGACCCTTTCAGACTAAACAATATTAAAAACAGGAAATTTGCTCCTAGCAGCATGGTCACAGGAAAACTTTTTCCCTTAGTAGGCAGGAATGAGATTTAAAAACAGAAACTTCATCCTCCAGGCTTGCTTTCTTCTCGTGTAAAAGTGTTAGCAACTCAAATGACTTGAGCAGCTTTGTCCTGTGTGACTGCCTCTCAGAATGCTGCCTGATGGGACCCATTATAAAAGGGTATAAAGAGTCCTCGTGAGCACATTCAAAAATAGGAAAACAGTGCCATGAGGAGGATACTGACCTGGTGATGTTCCTATTGGCTGAAGATCAAATATGCAGAATTAATGCAGGCAGAATTTAGAGGAGACATAGAGAACTGCCATCACTCAATTTTATTTAGCACACATTTACTGTGCATATTCTGGAATCAGCCCATAGACGATGTATTCTTTTATTTAGCCAGCGTTACCTGAGCGTGTATTATATGTTGTGTGTGGCTGCCATGTCCCAGCTGCAGCCTTAGATGTGTGATACTCTTTCCTCTATAGTACCACAGGGACCTACCTATTCAGATTTGCTTGTGGACGTTCCAGGACCTAAGGCCCCAAGCCCTGAGACTGCAGCTCTTTGGCATGATATGAGGCTGGGGTTAACGAGGGTGGATATGGGGCATTTTGGAAGCAGGGACTGGGGACAAACAGGAAGGTAAAGGCTAGAGAAGAAATGCTCTTCTTTCCTTCCTTCCCCATGTTGATGTCACTCTGCCTAAGTAGACCAGTGTTGAGGAAGGCTTCTGAAGCCCTCAGTGAACATGGCCCAAGCCCGCTCTGTTGCTCCAGCTAAAGTTCACAATCTCTCCCTTGGCTCAATCAATGTGATGAACAAGCTTCTGCAGTAGAAGAAACTATGTGGTCAAAGGATTCTTTAGCAGATATGTGTCATTATTTTTGCTAGAGAGAAAATGGAACTACTTTTTAAAAAATTATTGAAATATGCATACAGAAAAGTGCACATAAGTGTACAGCTCAACTTTTCTGTCCACTTAAATTTTCACAAGCTGAGCATACCCATGTAACCAGCTTCCAGATCAAGAAACAGAACGTTACTAACACCTCAGAAGCCCCACATGTGCTGTTAAAATATATTTTAAAGCTCTTTCCTGGGGTGTTTTTCCAGTGCATGCTCTGAAATGGTGAGAGGTAAGCTGCTTGTGAATGGTCTCTCAGCTCAGATTAAGAATGATACTCATCATGATGCTTTCCAGTAGACTCAGCAGAGAGTTTTATAAAAATGATGAAGAATAACCTCTGCCTTTCTTCAGACCCTATTAAACATTGGACAAGTGTTTAATCTACAAAATATATAAAGAATGCATATGACTCCACATCAGGAAGCAAGCCACTGAATTAAAAAATGGACAAAGGATTACAGGAACAAGTATAAAGGACACGTGGACAAAAACTAAGGGGGGTAGAAATGGGAGGGAGGTGGGGAGCACTGCAGGGGGTGGAC
The DNA here is from genome assembly GCA_004027735.1 of Carollia perspicillata. Classification (NCBI taxonomy): domain Eukaryota; kingdom Metazoa; phylum Chordata; class Mammalia; order Chiroptera; family Phyllostomidae; genus Carollia; species Carollia perspicillata. Next base: position 4,855 of record PVKM010036940.1, on the reverse strand, counting down.
TGGGATGGGAGTAAAAGACAGAGAACTGTACTTGAACAACAATTAAAATAAAATAAATAAAACAAATAAACAAAAAAATGGACAAAGGACTGGAATAGATACTTCTCCAAGGAAGACATACAGATGGCCCATAGACATATGAAAAGATGCTCAACATCATTAGCCATCAGGGAGATGCAAATTAAAAACACAATGAAATATCACCTCACACCTGCCAAAAATGGCCATCTTTAATAAATCAAAAAACAAGCGCTGGTAAGGACATGGAGAAAAGAGAACCCTAGTGCACTATTGGTGGGAATGCAGACTGGTGCAGCCACTGTGAAAAACAGTATGGAATTTCTTCAAAAAAACTAAAACTGGAACTGCCTTTTGACCCAGTGATTCTACTTCTGGGAATATATGCTAAGAATCTTGAAATGCCAGTTCAAAAGAATATATACTCCCTTATGTTCATAGCAGTGTTATTTATAAGAGCCAAGATCTGGAAACAGCCTAAGTGCTTATCAGTAGATGAGTGAGTAAAAAAACTGTGGTACATCTAAACAATGGAATACTACGCAGAAGAAAAAAGGAATTATTTTGTGACAGCATGGATAGAACTGGAGTCTATTATGCTAAGTGAAATAAGCCAGTCAATGAAAGACAAATACAATATGGTCTCAGTTATAAGTGGAATCTAATGAACAAAACACACTGATTACCAAAATAGAACCAGAGGCATGGAATCATGGAACAGACTGACAGCTGTAAGAGGGTCAGAGGTAGATGGGGACTGGTTGAAAGAGGGTGAAGGGAGTAGTTACAGAACTTACTCGTATACACACAACCCATGGACATGGACAACAGTGAAGGGATTGACTGTGGGAATGGGGGACAGGATGGGTGGAGGGGGGCAAAGGGGTAAGATTGGGATAACTGTACTAACATAGACAATAAAATAAAAGAAAATATAAAATAGAGTGGATCAGTGAGGTTAGTATGTTTGCTGTTTATCACCCCTTCTCATTTTTTCTTTTCCCTTTTTTAAAAATTTATTTTTATTCTTCAGTTATTTCTCAGTTTTGGTACTGTTTATGTTGAGTGCATGACATACTTAATAGTTGTTTGTAGGGTTGTATTACAGCCCAGCACTGTGAGTTACTATCCACCTGCAGGAAAAGCAACTGAAGCATCCTAGAAGCCATATCTATGCTGTGGGGTAGCTCCATACTTGATCACATGGCCCACATAGGAGCGGAAGGTGCCTGTGTAAAGGAGAGCCAACAAGAAGAGAGATTATAGAGTTAAAATTTTGTAAACTGGGCAGAGTTTTAAAAAAATCATCCATGATGCAATATTGCTTTCGATTAAGATTGTGGACTATAGAGCCACACTGCCTGGGTTTAAGTCCCAATTCTTTTTCTTTTTTCTTTTTTTTTTTGAAACTTCAGAAACCTTTTATTACCAAACTCCAGCAGGTTTAACTTCGAACCCAGCTAACAGCAAAACAGGATCTCTAACAGGACCTAGGATGGAGGTGCAGACCTAAAGATCATCTCTTAACCAAATAATTAAAAAAAACCATATATACATCTGCATGAGTATTTTTTTAAAAAAGCAAAATTCTCCAGTATTGCAGAAGATATTTCAAAGTGATTTCAGTCCATATAAAACAGCATTTGGCATTATGCTGACTTAAAAACCAAACTGAGGATACACTTGGGAGAAAAGTAAACTATTTCCTCTTTTAAAAAATTTCCCTTTCTCCTCCTTCCTGTTCAACTTCTATTGCTTATTCCTAGAAATACTCACCAGTATAAACAAGATCCAGCTCAATTCTTTGGCCTCTGCCTGTCTGAATGCTCACCAAGGATTGTCCTTTCGTAATTTTCATCTCTGGACTTCCCGCCAAGATCAAGGTGTAGATAGATACACTTTACCTCCTTGCATAACTAAAAGAAGGACAACAACAAATTTGAAAACAAAAAAACAGCCAGAACTGCCAGAAAATCCAACTGTATGGAAGTCTGAAAACCAAGGAATTAAAGAAGAAACATTCATCCAGATTGGTATGAGGGGTGCAGATGGGTAGCCAGGGTGGAAAGGTTGCATGGCAAGGTGGCAGCTGGAGGACCAGTGGGCAAGGTGGTTGCTGGCAGACCAGGCAGTCCCACATTTATGTGTAGATAAACTGGGAGGAACAACTAGGAATTGAGACAGACCACGCAACTCAGGGTTCCAGTGTGGGGAAATAAAGCCTCAAAAGCTCTGACTGTAAAAAACCTGTGGGAGTTAAGGAAGTGTAGGGGAGACTCCCAGCCTCACAGGAGAGTTCATTGGAGAGACCCACAGGGTCCTAGAACATACACAAGCCCACACACTGGGAATCAGCACCAGAAGGATCCAATTTGCTTGTGGGAAGCGGGAGGAAGTGACTGAAAGCAGGGTGAGAGACAAGCAAGTGGCATTGTTCCCTCTCTGACCCCTCCCCATATGCAGCACCACAACACAGCAAAGTGGAGAATTGCTCTTTGCTCTGCCCTGGAGAATACCTAAGGCTCTGCCCCTTACAATGTAACAGGTGTACCACGACAAAGAAATATGGCTCAAATGAAAGAACAGATCAAAGCTCGAAAAATAGAACTAAGCAATGAAGGGATAGCCAACCTATCAAATGCAGAGTTCAAAACACTGGTAATCAGGATGCTCACAGAAATGATTGAGTATGGTCGCAAAATAAAGGAAAAAGAGAAGGCTATGCAAAGTGAAATAAAGAAAAGTATACAGGGAACCAACAGTGAAGGGAAGGAAACCACAACTCAAATCAAAGATTTGGAACAACAGGAAGAAATAGACATTCAACCAGGACAAATGAAGAAACAAGAATTCGAAAAAACGAACAGAGGCTTAGGAACCACTGGAACAGCTTTACATGTTCCAACATCTGAATCATAGGGGCGCCAGGAGGAGAAGAGGAAGACCAAGAAATTGAAAACTCATTTGAAAAAATAATGAAGGAAAACTTCCCCAATCTGGTGAAGGAAATAGACATACAAGTCCAGGAAGCTCAGAGAATCCCAAAGAAGTTGGATCCAAAAAGGAACACACCAAGACACATCATAATTATCCAAGATTAAAGAGAAGAAGAGAATCTTAAAAGCAGCAAGAGAAAGGAGACAGTTCCCTACCACGGAGTTCCCATAAGACTCTTAGCTGATTTCTCAAAAGAAACCTGACAGGCAAGAAAGTCCTGGGAAGAAGTACTCCAAGTCATGAAAGGCAGGACCTTACAACCAAGATTACTCTATCCAGCAAAACTATCATTTAGAACGGAAGAGCATTCTTCTCAGGTAAAGCCCAAGATAAAGTGCTTCCCAGGTGAGGTCATGTTAAATGAGTTCATCATCACCAAGCCCTTATTATATGAAATGTTGAAGAGACTTATCTGAGAAAAAAGATCAAAACTATGAACAGTAAAATGACAACAACCTCACAACCATCAACAACTGCACCTAAAACAAAACCAAACCAAAATGAACTAAGCAAACGACTTAGAACAGAATCACAGAAGTGGAGGTCACATGGAGGGTTATCAGTGTGGAGAAGTAGAGGGGAGAATGGGGGAAAAGGTACAGGGAATAAGAAGCATAAATGGTAGGTACAAAATAGTCAGGGGGAGGTTAAGAATAGTATAGGAAATGAAGAAGCCAAAGAACTTATATGTACAACCCATGGACATGAACTAAGGGGGAGGAATGCTATTGGGGTGGAGGGGAATAAAGGGGAAAAAATGGGACAACTGTAATAGCATAATCAACAAAATATACTTTAAGAAAAGGATATATTCAACAGTCCTTCCATACCTTTCTCCATATATACAAGAATATGTAGTTCTTTGGTTTTGTTTTAATGGAAATACATATAACATATATCAACCTACAACTGTTTTTCATCAAATAATATACTGTGGAACATACAGGTTATTTGCCATAGATATAACTCTTCCCTTTTTCATGCATACACACACAGCCGTAATTACACAAAAACAATGTAAAATAAGTTTTAGGCTTACAGAAAAATTGAACAGAAAATACAGAGTTCCCACATACCCTCTCAGTCCCCCCTCCCTTCCCCAGTTTTCACTGTTAACATCTTGCATTATTATGGTACATTTGTTATGACTCATGAGCCAACATTGATAAATTATGAACTAAAGTCCATAGTTTACATTGGGGTTCATTCCTTGTGCTTCAAGACTTAAGAAATTTGGGGCTAGAAATGAAGTCTTGATCATTCTAGGTAATCCCTAAACATGAGATTTCCCTGATTCTTCAACCTCTTGGCACAATATGTCCCAAATGACTTTCCCCACCACCCTGTAAAATACTAAAAATTCTCCCCATTAAGGTAATTCATCTGAGTTAGCTGTAACTTCACAGTGCCCCTTATTAAAATGCATGTGATACCAGGGAGGACAAAAGGATACATTATTCTGAGTGAAAAGGGACTGAAGAAATTATTATGTGCTGAATAAGATGTTGATCAGGGATCAGAGACGTTTAAAACAACAACAATAAGAGTTATCCCTTTGTAGTATTTATTATCTGCTAAGCACTATTCTACATGTTTTATATTTATTTATTCACTTACTCCTCACAACAACTCTAAAGTATGTATCATTATTATCCCCATTTTACAGATGAAGTAACTGAAGCACCAAGACATAAAGGGACTAGCCTGGGATCACAGTCAATATTGTGAATCTGAGAAATGAAACATACGTTTAATCACTGTACTTTGCCTTTCACCTAAGGAGGAGATGGGCTGTCAAGGAGAAAAGTCTGGGGTCTCTCTGGTATGAGACCCTAAAAAA
>PVKM010036939.1:0-14623 GCA_004027735.1 Carollia perspicillata | reverse complement strand
AAGTGAACCTCCTCTGTAAAATTATGCCTTCTTTACACTGGACATTTTAATGAAATATTCTATTAATTATAGTTAATGACATCACTCTGGAAATAAACTATATCTAAAGTAGCTAGCAAATACTTTGTATCAGTCATTTGTGGTAGTACACAAATGAACTAATAAGGAGTAGAATGATGAACTCATGTTTAACTCCCTTTCACCTGCACTCCAGTCCTTTACCTTTACAAACATACAGTTGTCCCATAAATGCATAAGAATCAAATATACATCATATTTCTCATTAGCTGCACTCTGTGCTGAAGGTATGATACCTTAATATAGCTTCTAAAACTCTAAGGAAAGATGATTTTCAACTTAGAATCAGTCAATGTGATAATTTGTAGATATTTTCTAAGATATAAGAACTCATAATGTTGATATTTCCTGCAACCTTTCCTGGGAATTTACTTGAAAAGTTGACAGGATGCTCCTGAACAGAGGTATAACAAGGAATACAGATACGAATATTGGAAAATGAAGGAAATTAAACTAGTCCAGAGATTTGATACTTACTGTCTTTTAGACGTTAAAACATCTTAAGGATGTTGTAAGAAAAATAATAACAAAAGTCCTGCTACTTATTCCTTCTCCACTGGGGCAGGCAAAGGAATGGCCAAGACACCATTTTCTTATAAACCTGCTAATGAGCTTCACTTATTGCATTTATACAACTATAAATAGCATTACAACTGGAAAACGACTTGCAAATCTCTTTCCTGTAGAAGTTTTCTAGCAGAATACATCTTGTTGAACTAGAGTACTTGTTGTAAATATACTCAGGATTATAAATTTAGGGGCATAGCCTCATAATTACTAGGACATAAAAGGGGGAATATTGAAATAAAAATTTTTGTTCGTAAACTCTGTTTCTGAAGAAACTGTGTTGCTGAAGACTTATCTGTTACTACATAAACATCCTAATACAGGAAAAAGAGATTATTTTTTAATTTTTAAAAATATTTTTTATTTATTTTCAGAGAGAAGAGGGAGAAAAAAAGGGAGAGAAACATCTATATGTGGTTGCTTCTTGAGCACTCCCTACTGGGGACCTGGCCAGCAACCCAGGAATGTGCCCTGACTGGGAATTGAACCTGAGACCATTCGCTTTGCAGGCTGGAGCTCAATCCACTGAGCCACACCAGCCAGGGTGAAAAAGAGATATTTTTAAAGCTTTCATAAGATGATTCAGAATTATTGTGGAAAAATGATGTATTGATCCTACCTCACACCCACTTATATATCTTTTATCATTAGCAAAGTTTGGTGTTAAGTAAGATCCGTGACAAGTTATTTTTGTCAATTTAATCTTTCAAATTAACACAATATTAAACATAAAAAAAACAACTACAAAGGAAACTTAAAACTCCAGAAAGAACAATGGATGTCTAAGAAAGTTATTATAATAACAACATTAACTGTATAGTGCCTCTTATATGCATAGCCATAATAAAACAAAAATACATAATTGACTTTTAATTATTAGAATCAACATATAAGTGAAGCACATAACATATAATTAATTATGGAGTAGAATGTAAGTATTGTAACTTGGTAATAAAAAACAAAATAAAAGGAGTTTAGAGGTGGTAGAGACACAGAGTTGAAGGAAATAATTGGTAGTTTGATCATCTTATAAAGTGAAGAATCTAGACACAGTTTGGTTGCTTGGCAAAATGAGCTGAAGGAATAATGATATGATAATGTGAAAAAACTAACAAATTGCAGAAATATAAAAAAAAAGATTTCATTATTTGGGGAAAGGGAGGATATTCAGCAATAGTTAGAATAGTCCATTTTTATCTATCACATCAGGAGGTAGATAGAGGTAACTAATAATAAGAAATAGAAATGTAAACATATATAAGCAGATGGAGATAACATAAGAAATAGCTTTTCTGTATACTTCTGAATATATTGTGTAACTGTTTAAGTGTAAATATTTTACCTTGACTATACACACACAGAGACACATATACACACATGTACACACATATATGCACATGCACATCTGCACACACATGTATATATACATAAACATCTATATACACATATATATGTAGGGTTAGAAAAAGAAAGAAAAAAGAAAAGCATAAAAATGGGTAGAAACAAGACAAATTTACCCAACTCTGCTCAGGAGATGGAGAATCTGACACCAAAATATAATTATTTGTAATAATACTGAAGCAGAATATTCACAATTATCTTAGTTGCAGAAATACTTACCAAATTTTGCTAATTAACCTGTATTCACACTCTATCCAAAAGGAGTTATGATTATAACATAATTTCCTCATAGGTCAGAAAACAGAAAAAGAATATATGAATTATATTTAAAAACACAGTAAAATTAATAAATTGTTATTTGGGTGTATTCCAAACTCTCACATCAATTTTATGGCATTAAAATACATCCTAGCAAGTGATTAATTTTGGAAACACTGAGTAAACAGGATGCATGGACTGGGAGAACTGTGGACAATGGGCTACCTAGTGCTTGTGTTTTCATGGAGATGACAGAGATCATGGGAGGAAGCCCAACCAAGCAAGGACTTACTAAGTAAGGCTCTGCTGGTATCATATTTGATAACATTCTGCTGACAAAAGTCAGTCACATGGGCAAACTGAAGTTTAAGTAGTGATGAACACTTGACCCATGAAGGAGGAAGGAACTGAAAAGTTACATGGCAAAGCTGTAGATAAGGGGAAGGGGAAGAATTCAGCCCTATAGAACAAGCTATTGCATATCTTCAGGCTAGGATATTAGTTGCATATAAGGGACATGAATGACTATTTGTTGTTAAAGATTTTTATAATAGACTTTCTTCATACAGGTATAAAAATTATCTCTTGCCCATACCATCCCTCTTGAAATAATGTATACTAAACACATTGGAAAGTGAAGAAACATTAAGTGGGATAAAATAGAAATAAATATTTTACTTCTATCCACTAATAAACAGGGAGAAAAATCTTACATTTGAGACATGCAACTAAGCATTTGACTCATACTGACTTGGCAGTAATAATGGAACTAATGTGCATTTATGAAAGTAGGTAAAATAGTCTTATTTTAAATGGTTTGTTCTTGTTTCATTAAGACAAAGGGTAAGTACCTGGGTCAAGTCCATTTTATTATGAGAAAATAAGAAATATGCATCTCTACAATTTCTGAAATAGGACTCTTGGGATGTGTGTGTATAGTGGAGTAGGAGGTAGGTGGACAATTCAGGTGCTAGGGTATAGGAATGGTTGAAATAGTGGATATAAATAATGTTAAGTGCAGAAAAAAGCACAGAACCCCTTTGTATACTGAGAGAAAGAAACAATAAAATACTTTTAAGGCATATAGCAGTAAAGATGGAAAAACTCAGTACTAATAGAACTGATTGTCATAATCAAGTCAAAGATTGTCTAGCATATGGAAAAAATATAGAATAGGGCCCTAATTAATCCTAGGAGTAAATGGTCATTGCATAAGAGAGCACAAAAAATCCCTCAAATACATAGTTAAAAGGGGGATAACAAAGGAGCAGAATAATTACCTTGTTCATGTTAAATAGCAAGTGCTCAAAATGAGATAAGACTGTTAGCATTAGCATTTGATTCAATTAGTAAAATGACCAGAAACAATATGATTTGCTAATTATATTAAAATAAAATTTTTAATTGTTTCTTTCACTCTGTAAGGAACATTTACAATCTTCTAAATAAAACTCTTAGTATATTTGGATCTGGAAGCACAAGCATTAACATTTTATCAAAAAATAGTTGGGCATATAGTGGAGGAATAATGATTGAGCCTAGATTTTGGCACAAGTGATCTAACTTGTGATTTTGTTACCAGGGGAAGATGGGTCTGGAAATAGGTTTTTCCACAGTGTTGTAGGAAAGAACTTTCAGAGACACACATGTAGGAGGATTTTAAGTGATGGTGGCAAGATTTATTTGAGTGCACTTGAAAAGCCTGCCACACTCATCCCGGCACTCCCCCGGCACTCAGCTGGAAGATGGTGTTCACTGTTCCCAGATATACCATGCCCAATGTCTCCTCCACGACCAGATGGTTCAGCTCCATCTTGCTGAGGAAGAAGTCCAGCTTCTGGGGCTGCAGGCCCACACTGAGATCCCCCAGACCAGGGGTGTCTACATGGTCCAGAGCTGCATCACTCCAGCATCTGAGGCTGACCTTGGGCAAGTTACTTCTCTGTGTCTTGTTCTCCAGCTGTGTGTCTGCCACCAAGGCTTGATGGTGCCCAGAGCTGTAATTGGTTCTGCACTATGTCCGCAATTCTGTTAAAGAGACTGGGCTTTTGTTAAGATACGCTATATATACTTGGGCTTGGGAGAGATCAAGCTTTTTTTTCAAAGTAGCATCTCTTTCCTGGCTTTTCCTGGGCTTGTGTGCTTGTGCTACCTGATCCTATCTGCAAATTTTCCTAGATTTGTCTCCTACTCTTTATGTTTGCCATTTGGCTTCTCCTGCACATGCACCCAGTGAAAGAGCTTCCCCTGTGCCATCTATCCCACTCCCCAATGTTAGTGGGGTGGACTCCTGGGGTGACTGTAAGACTTCCTTTCTGATTACTTGGATGCTTGGAGTAACTGTGAAACTGTCCTTACTTAGTTAATCTGGCTGGTTCTGTTTGCCCCTTCCTTTTTTATTAATATCTAACCACTTACTGTAACAGTATAAAACTGTGATTTAAATTGATTTCTTTTAAATCAAATCCACCCTAGATCTTTCTGCTTAATACATGCCCACTTACATAACTGTTTTTGTAAAATAGGTAGAAATACCAAACATTAGCAACTATAAGTAGGAAACGGAGAGGTATAAATCAACCCCACAATGAGAAGCAGAGTATTTTCCCAGTGACTGTGAAAAGAGATGTGTTAGTTGCAAGCACAATAAAATAACAGTATGAATATTTGATATATCTAAACAATGCCTTCAACCTAACCTCAGAAAACATTGACCCAGCTTCTCACAAATCACAGCTTGATTTGCAGGATGAGAACCTGAATATTGCCTTCTGCATTTTTTCTTTTTCTTTTTTCACATTTCAACAAATTCATATTGAAAAATCACTTTAAAATATTGCTCAGGAATATGCAGGTAAATGAATGAGAGCCCTGCCTTCAAGAAGGAGAAGAGACATACGTACTGGCAATTACTGGTACAAAGACAGGAATATGTCCTTAGTCCTGGAGAAGCACAGAGGAGTAGCATCAAGCCTGACCTGGGGTAGCCAGGGAAGCTTCCTAGGGGAACCAATGATTTAATTGAGTCTTTAAGGATATGTAAAAGTTAGTTACCAAAAAATCATGAAAGTTATTGCCAGAGGGAAGATGAACAAATATACAAAGAGAAGAACTAGCTTAACGTATTTGTCTTTGACCAACTGGCTTATTTCACTTAGCATAATATTCTCCAGTTCTACCCATGCTGTCACAAAAGGTAGGCATTCCTCCTTTCTTTCTGCTGTGCAGCATTTCATCTTGTAAATGTCCCACAGTTTTTGATCCACTCATTTACTAATGGGCACTTAGACTGTTTCCAGCACTTGACGATTTTAAATAGCACCACTATTGCGGGTGCATAAGTTCTTTTGCATTGGTGACTAGGGATTCTTAGGGTATACTCCCAGCAGGGAAACTGCTGGATCAAAAGGCAGTTCCATTTTTAGTATTTTAATGAAATTCCATACTGTTTTCCACAAAAGAAGGGGAATTGCACTGCAAAAGAAGGGGAAGGGACTAAACAAAGAACATTTATGAATGACCCACAGACATGGATAACAGTGTGGGAATTGACTGGGGGCGGGGCATGGATGGACAGAGAAGGACATAAGGGGGGAAAGTTAAGACAACTGTAATAAAATAGCAATAAAATGATTTAAAAGTTATCTACAATCTAGAGATAATAAAAAATAGCTTACTATTTGGAAGCAGTAATTTATTATTAAGGCCATCAGAGTCTTGGGTAACTACCGGGGATAAGGTCGTAAAGGTCACTTAACAGCCTCATAGGTCATTGAGAGGCTTTATCTGAGGCAAATAAAATCCCAACTTTTCAAAAAACTAATAGCTTTATTGAGTTATAATTAATATACAACAAACTGTACATATTTAAGTTGTCTGGTATCATAAGATTTGACATGTTACATGCTCATTAAATAGTAACCACTATGAGGCTGAGTAAACATAGCCGATACCTACAAAATTTTCTTGTGTTCTTTAGTTAAATCTCTTCTCACCTGTCCCCACCTCCATCTCCAAGCAACCACTGAATCACGTTCTTTTCGCTGTTAATTAAATATCCATTTTTCAGAATTTTATAGAAATGGAATTATACAGTATGTACTACTCTTTGTCTGGTTTTATAAATTTAATATAATTATTTAGAGATTCATCTGTGTTATTGTACCACAAGCTCATTCTTTTTTGTTGCTGAGAAGTATTCAATTGAATACATATACCAGAATTAATTTTTCCATTTACCTGATGATAAAAATTTAGATTGTTTCCAGTTTCTGGCTATTACAAATAAAGCTGTGATGAACACTGATATAGAAGTGTTCATATGAACACACATCTTCTCTTTTCTTGAGTAAATACCTATGGCAGGAATAGCTGGGTCACACGGTGAGTTGTCCATTTATCTGTTTCCCTTTTTTAGAAAACTTCTATACTGCTTTCATTTTTTTAAATTCTAATTTGAGAACATTTTTTTCATTGTTTTAAGAGAGAGAGAAGAATATCAATTGAGAGAGAAGAGTCAACTGGTTGCCTCCCATTTGTGCCCTGACCAAGAGTTGCTAGCACTAGAACCTGGGACCAACCCTCAGCCTAAGTATGTGCTGTGACCAGGAATCAAACCTGCAACCTTTGGGCTACAGGATGACACTCCAACCAACTGAGCCACACTGACCAGGGTTTGTTTCCAAATTTTGTTGTACCATTTTTCATTCCTTCTAGCAATACAAGAAATCCAGTTCCTCAACATCCTTACTATGGGAGCTAAAAAATACTACTTTTTGTCCTCCTACTCTCTAATTTCTTCTTGCTGTGTGGATAATCAGATTAACAGAGAAGTTTTACAGGAGAAAAATCAAAGGTTTTTTTAAAAATATTTTATTTATTTATTTTTAGAAAGAGGGGAAGGGAAGGAGAAAGAGAGGGAGAGAAACATCAATGTGTGGTTGACTCTCGCACACTCCCAACTGGGGACCTGGCCCACAACCCAGGCATGTGCCCTGACTGGGAATTGAACAGGTGACCCTTTGGTTTACAGGCCAGCACTCAATCCACTGTGCTACACCAGCCAGGGCAGAAAATCAAAGTTTTAATACATGCTCATGGAGAATTCACATAAGCATAAAACTTCAAAAGACAGTGAATCAATGTTTGGCATATATTACATTTTTGGACAAAGAAGAAAAAGGGGGTTCTTAGATTTCACAAGTAAGAATGAGCAATTTACAGGTTAGGAAGAGCTGAACACACTTGGCCAGAAAGTCCTTGCTAGGTGACTCAGAAAAATTGGGGCACTGGGGGTATCTAGCTAACAGGCACCTACCTGCCTGAAGCCCTCTTGCTTACCCTACTTCATTTGAATTAAGCTGAGGGGAACAAACATCCTAAAATCTTCTTCCTGAAGCAAGTTTCTCTGTCTGAATCTCTTGGGCAGGGAAAGAGGGGTGGTCAAAGTTTGTTTCTGAGTTTTTTGTTTCTTCATAAACAGCTTAAAATTAAATTTCCAAAATGGCAGCATCATGGTGGCAAAACTTTGGTTACCAAAGTTCACTACCGACACTTGGTAAGTCATTTTAATTTTAGATATTCTAGTAGGTGCACAGTGGCATTTTATTTATTAATAAACATATTTTAAGAATGCACTTTTAATATAAATACATTTATTTAAAAATGATATCCTTGCATTATTATACTAACATATTGAAACACTATGAAGTATTCACAAAAACAGTACATGTTTTAAAAGAATGCAATAAATCACAAGTAAAATATCTAATATTTTATTCCTACACATCAACAAATTACCAAGTATATTCCGGGGAAGAAGGGTAAGACATCCAGTTTGGAAATCACTGTTCTAGGCCCTGGGAGTAACTGAAGGATATTTAGCAGAGAATAAATAGGCTTGTTCACTCCAGCAGAAATAGAGATTAGAGGCAAGAAAGCCAGGGTCAGAGGGGTTTAAGAATAATTATGAGATAAGAGTAATACTGGTAAAATGAAGAGTGAATTAATTTAGAAAGTAAAACTAGCTGGATGAGTAAATTATACTCATCACATGACCACACCTATGTTAAGAATGTGGTGTCGAGTGGTTATTTGGACAATTCATTAGCAATGCCAAGTTGGGAATGTCAATGCCTTCTTTTTCCAGATACTTGTTCTCTATCTGAATAATCATGCAGAATTGTTAGCCACAAAAATTATTTAAACATACTGTGTTTATTAAATACTTTACTAAAATAGGCCATATTTAAGGGTTTCTTTTAAATTGTTTTACTTACTGGGAAGGAACTAGGTGGCTATAAGGCAGAGTGACACATGGAAAAAGCTTATATGTCTTGGTGATTTGTCTTAATAAAGACTCTCAAAGTCACTAGCCTGGTGCCTACATATGAGTACGTGTGCCAGAATACAGGGTTTGAACATGGACATGGTTTGGGGACATTGGAACATTTACAAAATCTCTTCCATTCTGAATGATCATTAAAACCCAGTGCTGAGGACTATAACCAAATTTTCTATCTCTAAAATAATCTTTTGAAATTCTTATATTACCCATGGCATTTGTAAATACTCAGACACCCAACTGTAAAAGTACTTTTGATCTAATAAACTTTTATAGGGCTTTGTTTTTTGAGATCAAAGCCTTTTATAAATATTTATTCCAGTCTGACAACATCTGTGCAGCAAGAAATACATGAAGGCAGGTCAATTTCATTGGATGAGAAAGGTGGTAAATATAAAATATTGGAGTTGGAGCTGGAAAGTACCTCAGTGATTAGCTCTGTTCTGAAGCAACTTCTTTTTGTCACTTTCTAAAGAATATGATGGAGATTATATTTGTAATGATAATAATAATAATAATTTCTCATCTTACATTTTCATGTGAAAAGTAGCAAATTATGGAGAAAAGACAGAAATGAAATAAAACTTGGAAGATAACGAGTACATAGCTGATCAAAATCTTAATTCTCACTTGGCACCGCAAAATCACAGCACAGAGGGGGTGACTCAAGCTTCATCTGGTCCAGCCACCCACTTGATCCATAGACATGGTTATTCCTGTTCACGGATGACAAAACTGTAATTGAGAGAGGTTATACTGGGTCCATAAATAGTGTGTTATTAGTGATGGAAAGAGAAATTAGGCCTTCTGCATTTTGCAGTCAATCGGGATATAATTGTCAGAGACCATATTTGTTATGTACAAAGTAATTATGTTTTCCATGCTATTTTTAAAAAAATTTAATTTGTTAAACCCTTTAACTGAAATGTAGTGTAAGAGTGTGTATGTATTTCTATAAACCTATATGTATCTATCTACAACTTTAAAAAGAATCTTTTATTTCTAGAGAAAGAGGAAGGGTGAGAGAAAGAGAGGGAAACATCAATGTGAAGGGAAACATTAATCAATTGCTTCCTGAATGCTCTCTGATTGGAATACATTGTCTGTGGTATCATAAATGAAACCTTTTATGGGGAAAATTACATAAAAAATAATAATTGAAAAAATATCAACTTTTCTGTCACCCATCACTCATTATAAGAGGATAATCATTTGTGTTCTGCTTCAACCATTTTAAAATTGAAAATAGAAGGGACCAAAATTTTGCCACCCAGAAGCTGCTTTTTAGGATACTGGTTTTACGCTGTTTATTAAGAAATAAAAGGCACAGAAAGAATCTTTGACCCTCCCCCCGTTTCATGCCTAAGAGTTTCACACAAAGAAAACTGCTTCAGGAAGAATATTTGAGAATGCTGCCTTAGGCTAATTTTAATTAAGCCTGGTAAACAAGAGGGCTGCCAGCAGGTGCTTGTTAGCTACATACCCTGTGTCCCATCGTTTCTGGGTCACCTAGTAAGATTTTTTTTCTGCTATGTGTGTTCGGCTCTTTCTGAGCTATCTGTAAATTGCCATTCTCACTTCTGAAATCCAGTATCTTTTACCACTTATTCTCCTCTGTCAAAACGTTTTATATACCCAATGTTGCCTCACTGTCTTTGAGATTTTCATGAATTTATCATGCCTAAGTGAATTCTCCATGAGCATGTATGAAAACTTTGATTTTCCCCTGTTAATCTGTCTCTGTTAAATTGGTTATTAGCACAGCCAAAAGAACATAGAAAGTAGGAGGAAAAGTGTTAATATTGTTTAGCCCCCATAAAATATACACATTTGAACTTTTATAAGGTATCGCACAAGAGAATAAGGCATTCTTCATAAAAAAGGTCAGATGAAAGCAGGTAAAAATAAACATAAGAGAGTGAGAAGAATAAAGTATATTTCAGAATCTCTCTTAAAAATTTAAAAAAAATAGGAAGTTCTAAGACATATATTTGAAAATACGAGACAGTTACACACAAGAGTTCTAATTAATAATTGTACATTAATAATGACAAACATTGCAACCACCACTTTTAAAAAAGTTACTGCTCTTTTTTAGATTTGTCTTATTTTTGTATTTTGTATATGTGATAAAAATCATTACTAATTAAAAACTACGTTTATTTTAACATGGCTTCCTGTCTTAGGCAGTTAGATAGACATGAGTAGTGCAAGGACAATGGGACAGGTACAGAAGTTCACCAGGGCGTGAAGCCGTGGTGTCTTGCAAGGGCAAAACTGGAAAAAGAATGACCTCACTCAGAGGGTAACCACTCCTCCAGGAGCAAATCAGTGGTCATGCAGTTTAAAGCCACTGACCTTTCATATCACTTGTTGTGTGATTTGGACCCTCTCCTGAACTTTCATATTCCTGGTCTTTTGGTTCAGACCCTCTCCTGACCTTTTCTTCCTGGCATATTACTAGTCATGTGGTTTTGAACCCCCTTAGAGGAGGCTCGAGGGACTGAAGAATAGCCTCATGTACTCCCATACAAGCACTTGAATGACCTCTCCTTTAAGCATTGAGTCTTCAGGAAAATGAAGTTATGACTTGCATTAAATAATCTTAGGAACACAGCCTTTGGTCTGTTGACCACTGAGACACAGTTTCTTGTCAAATGACATATAACATTGAGGCAGCAGTTGTATTTCAGCTCCAGGCCCAGAAAAGCAGCAACACCAGACAGAGCAATGTCATGGCCACCTCAGGACCAGATGCGATGACTAATGACCCCCTACCCTAGCTCTGATCAGTCACTGGAAACCACACCCCCGAAAGTGCACATCTGAAAAGCTAATGAATATACTATTGAAATCCTCCCCTGAGACCTTCCCTAAAATTCCCCACCTGTAGAAAACATAAAAACCCACAATATAAAGAAAGCCAGGGTAGGTTCCCTTTGGACCATGCCCATGCCTTTCTATTATTTTTCTTAGGTATGTATCTCTCCTCTCTTCTAAACTCTAAGGGTCCCCAAAAGACTTGCAGCCAGGGGAGTAATGATCAACAGCAGCTTGTCCTGGGCTTACCCTCTGAACCTGCTGCCTGCAAGGCCCCCTTTGCTTTGACTTCTAGGTGAGCTGCTTTCTTATAACATTTCTAGAGAGCCAATGCAAGGCACGGTCTAGGCTCACTCCTATTGGTTCTTCTGTCCTATACTATTTAGTGAGGTAAAAGCAGCCCCACCTTAGCTGACTTCTGTCACTGTGACTTTTACTTCTCAGTGAATTCATGTAGACCTATGTGGCTTACTTATTTTCTGTAATATTTTCATAGGGCCAGAGTAGCACTGCCTAGGCTCCCTCCCATTGCTTCTTTTTTGCTAAGCTATTCGTTCATTTCACTGTCCCCAGCTTTAATAAACGCATTTTCAAATCGCATTGACAAGGCCCTGGCTATGTTGTGCAGTTGGTTGGAGCATTGTCCCAATATGCTAGCAGGTACATGGCTGAGTAGAACAGTAGATCAATGTTTTTCTCTTTCTGCCTTCTTCTCTTTCTAAAGTTTAAAAAAAAAAATCACCTGGACTTGCATTGTGAAATCTTTCCTGCACTAAGTCAAGAACTGACACACTACAGGCTGGCTTTAGGCAGACTTGCTCCTGGCCCAGTCCCTATTCAGTGACATTCCTGCATATGTCATCTTCAGAAACTACACCTTTCTAAATACACCTTTAGATGTATTTAGAAATACATCTATGTATTTAATAATATTTGAAATTGAGTAAGCTATAGATTTTTCCAAGAATTAAAAGGAGACATGATATATTCTATACTACCTTCTTCTTTCAGATAAAAAATAAGATAACTTATTTTCTAAATTAATAAAGCATCTGTCAAGCCCTGGCTGGTGTAGCTCAGTGGACTGAGTGCTGGCCTGTGAACCAAAGGGTTGCCAGTTAGATTCCCAGTCAGGGCACATGCCTGGGTTGCAGGTCAGGTCCCCAGTTGGGGGTGTGTGAGAGGCAACCGCATATTGATATGTCTCTGCCTCTCTTTCTCCCTCCTTTCCCCTCTCTCTAAAAAATAAATAAAATGTTTTTTTTAAAAAGCATCTGTCAAAATAGAGATGTACTAGTTGTAAAATTTTAAAATTTGGATTTAGTTCCAAAGCCTGCTATTTTCATCCGCCAATGAACCTGCCTGAATATCCAGTTGCTTATTCATAAATAAGGCTAATGGTTGTTATAAATATTTTTAAAATAATGTTTTGTAAAAATATTTTAAAAAATATTTTAAATACATGTAGTACAATTATAAGGCAAGTTATAGGGATCTGATTTATCCGGATAAAAATACTCTTTTCTCACAGAATAAGAAATACATTTGAAATGTGGTAAATAAAAGAACACGTAAGGCCTACCCAGGAAGTATTCTTTTGCTCAATTGGTTATCTTCCTCTAGAGTTCTGGAGTTCAAGGTTCATAACAAAGCCTACCTCATCCAAAAAGCCTTCCAACATTTTCTCCATACTTAATTCTTCTCTCTCTCTCTCCACTTTTATAACTCTAAAATTATAGTACATATAAAAAGTAAGATGCTCAAATGACACTAATCATTAAGGAAATACAAATCAAAACTGTGGGGGAGCTTTGCCCAGTAGATCTCCCCCGGCTGCTGCAGGTGAGAATAAGTCTAGCAAGACATGATCTGCTTGGGGAAGAAAGGCTGACTAGTCTCTCAGAGGAGAAAGTCCTTAAGCCTCTTTCTCAATGGGGTTTTATTTGGTTTAGTTTGCATAGGAATACAGGGTGTATAAGTAAAGCTCATCAACCATTGTCAGGCAGCAATGATCGTGGAATAGGTAACATTCAAAGAACTATGAGGGTTTATTCTGAGTCAGGGTCATATAGATAGAGTGACATTAAAGGGCCATAAAACTTTGGGAAACAAACGTATTTTATGCTTGGACCCTTAATATTTAAATTGAGGGTGTTCTTAGCAAAGCACGTTTCACAGGATTTTATGCATTCTTTCTTAGGCCTGATTGGCCTGGGGACCTGCCTTTTCCAGCACAGGGCTGCACCACCCTCCGGCATTGTTTCAGGTCTGAATCAGGTGGGGAATGCGGGCAGCCAAGAGATTAGGAGATTTTTTACAGATAGAATGAGGACTCGGGCTATAACAAAGCTGAGGGGTGAAGGTCCATTGTTCATTTTCTATAGTCTCCTACGTCATTCCATCATTCCCTGATGGTCCCTTCATGACTGTGACTGTCTTAGGTTGTTCCTTCCTTGAAGAATCTTACCCATCCACTACCCAGCCATCCTCCAGGGGCAAAGCAGGCTGAAGTAAAGGGGGAAGAGGATGTGTCCCTGCTGGGAGCTTATGTTTTGTCTCCTTAGTGCCTTATGGTCCCAAGGTCTTTTTACTCAGCTTTTGCTATGGGGCAGTTCCCAACACAAAACCACAATGAGATATTACCTCAAAAAAAAAAAAAAAAGAAAGAAAATGACAAGTGTTGAAGAAGATCTGGAGATATTGGAAATCTTATACTGCTCTAGCAGGAATGTAGAACCATTCAGCCACTGTGAAAAACAGTGTGGAGTTTCCTCAAAACATTAAAAACAGAACTACAATATAATCCTGCAATTCCGTTTCTGGATATTTATGGGAAACAATTTAAATCAGGACTTCAAAGATATATTAGTGCTTGCATTAACTATTCATAAGAGTTACGATGTGGAAATAACTTTAATGTCCATCTGTGGATGAATGGATAAAACAAATGTCTCATATGTATAAATGGAATATTATTCATTCAAAAAAGAAGGAAAGTCTGCCATATGTGACATAGATGAGCCAGAGGGACATTGTTCTAAGTGAAATAAGCCAGTCACAGAACAACATGTACTGAATGATCTCAGTTATATGAGATAGCTAAAATAGTCAAACTTAAAATCAGAGAATGCAATGATGGTTACCAGAATCTGGGGG
>PVKM010036938.1:0-14625 GCA_004027735.1 Carollia perspicillata | reverse complement strand
GGTGGGGTGTAAGTGGGGGAGACCAAACTTCAGTTTCCTCACGTGAAAAATGGGGCGATGATAGTACCTATCACAGAGGATTGCTGTGTGGATAAGAGAGAATGAACATCAAGTTCTTAGCACAGTGCCTGGTACATGGTTTGGGCCCAACAAATACCAACTCTTACTAAGGCTGATGTTCAGTATTTTCATCTGGTGAAGGGCGACGGATGCCAGCCTTGCAGAGCAGCTGCAGAAAGAAAGAAGAAAGGGACAGAGAGCTCCTGACACAAAAATATTGTGCTTGTCGACGTAGATTGTATAACAAATGGTCACGATACTTCAGTGTTTTAACAGTTACTTCCTGAACATCTCTGAGTCTAGTGTGGGACGTTGGGGAGACGAGGGAGGGAAGGGCTCTGTTCCACACACTCATTCAGGGACTCAGGCTCTTTCTGTCTACTTCTCTTGGAGTCCCCCTCCCACCCCACCCCACCCTGCCCCACACACTCCCTCCCTGGATCTGCTGACTCCAGCCCCAGATGAGCAGGAAGTCCTATGGATCAAGGCCGGAAGGCAGTGTGTATTGCTTCTGCCCAGGTAACAGTGAGGACTCAGTTAATGGTTGCACCTTCCTGCAGGGGAAGCCAAGAAGTGCAGCCTATCTGGTGGCACCAGACAGAGGGACGCAGTTCGGTGGGCAGCTTGCCAGCGCCTGCCACAGCGTTTCACGGGTAGCACCCACTTACTGTGGTGACGAGTATAGCACCAGGGTGATGCACGTGGTATTCCAAGCCCCACGTGGAGGGATGGGCGACCCTAACTACGCAGTCTTACTCCTCAGAGCCTGAGAGAAGGGCCAGTTCTCACCTCATTCCTAGAATGCCTTTGGCCCCTGCGAGCCGTCCTTGTCCCCAGTGACACTATCGGGAGTCTCGAGGGTGGCAGGCAGGCTTCAGAAAGGACGTGTGAGAGTCATGTGAACGCAGTTCCATTGTTAACGGTAAATTGAATATCTGGAAGGTGGCTTTCTCTTTCGTCTTTCCTTTTCCCTCCCCCCAAAACGAATCACTTCAAAACTTAATGGTTGAAGAGTAAGCACTCACTTCAGTGTTCTCTATCACAATTTCCGTGGGCAGGAATTCAAGAGTCGATGAGCTGGGTGATGTGGCTCAGAGTTTCTCACAAGTTACAGCCAGATGGTAGCTGGACCTGGAATCTCAAAGGTGTCTGCACTTACCTGCTCGGCCTCTAGGCTGGGGAGATGCAGACAGCCAGGGCTGGAAGAGCTAGCACAGCCCTCCCTCCCTCCCTCCCTCTGCCCCTTGCCCTTCTCCTCTCCCTCACCACCCCCCACTCCCCACCACCATGGTCCTCTGGTCTTTTTGTGCGGCAGATCAGGGCTCCGATGCACGTGCCCTGAGAGACAGCCAGGCAGTCCCTTGCTGTCCCTTCTCGTCTCAGAAGTTCTGCAGCAATCGCACCCTCATCTTACTTGTCCAGTCGGTCACAAAGCCTTGCTTAGGTTCCAGGGAAAGGGGCATACGCTCCACCTCCTGATGGCAGGTGTGCAGAGAAACC
Organism: Carollia perspicillata; assembly: GCA_004027735.1. Taxonomy (NCBI): domain Eukaryota; kingdom Metazoa; phylum Chordata; class Mammalia; order Chiroptera; family Phyllostomidae; genus Carollia; species Carollia perspicillata. The sequence goes on along the minus strand of PVKM010036938.1, from coordinate 13,065 downwards.
ACCTGCAGGCATGTTTTAAAACCCCTCCACGTGCCCACCCGACTTCTTGACACTAATGGCTCCCCCACTCAGGATCACCGCAGACGAACCATGCTCACAGATGGCTCAGAGCTCATCCTAGGCCGAGAGCTCCTGACTCCCTCAGAGGCCAAAGGCGAAGGCTGGGAAATGTAACAGCCCCGTGGAGCCTGGACTGGGACGATGCGGGTTGGGAGGAATGGGTACATGAGGTGGTGTAGCCTCTTCTCAGTGTCCATTTAATTAATCCCCATTTTCAGCCAGGCATGTTTGCAACCCAGGCCTCATATGTCTCACCTGTCCAAGGCCTGCAAGCAGGAGAGCGTTACAGAAAGCACGCAGGCCAGAGGGGTTAAGTAACTTATGCAAACCCACAGGGTTGGGCGTTGGGGGGGTGGGCAGAGATTTGAACCCTGACCCGGCTCACCTCGAAGCCCGTGGTCCCCCTGGCCTTCCCCCTGGGAGCCTGGCAGTCTGGAAGTCTCTGTGTCTCAGATGAGCTAGGGGAAGATACCATGGAAATAGGTGTCAGAGAAATGTGTCAAGGGAGAGGCAGCGGGAGGGGCCGCTGATGGTGCTGCCACCTGTCAGCCACAAAATGCACCCTTCTTCTCACCCGTAGGAAGACAGCACATCACCCGCTGGGTCTCCTGAGGATCCCAGGATTCATCTCAGCGCAGAGTGAGGGGTGAGGCAGGCAGCTGCTCTTGGTGCACTGAAATTTCCGAGTGGAGGCGGGGGTATTCAGTTCAACCAATTGTCGTAACAGTAGCTGCCCTGCTTCCTTAACGAGTGTCGGATACGCGCTGTGTGTGCATCATCTTATTTAACCCTCATAAAAGCTCTTGAGGGCAAGATCGTCACCCTCCTCTTGTAGGTGGAGAAACTGAGCCTCGGGGGTGAAGTGAATTGCCCTTAGACCGCTCAGTAAGTGGCAAGGCGGGGTTCACACTCGGGGCTGCTTGCCTCTGAAGCCCAGCCTGCCAGACACGGTGTTCCTGGGGTGCCCCACCGTCTCCTCCGCAGCCCCGGCCCCGAGCCCCCAGCATCTCAGCAGCACACTCTGTGTCCCTTCACGTAATGAATGTTCATGGAAACATGTTGTTGCCGCAGTCACCAGCTCTAGCTGCTGAGGCACCATGCTGCGTCCCAGTAATTAAACCCTTAGTCGCACTGTCATATTCACAGTTGTCAAGGTCCCCAAGCACCATCCCAATTGTGATGGGAGGCGCGAAGAACACTCAGGTGGTTACGAGCCTGCAGAGACTCCTGCCTGTGCACCGGCCCGGGATCTGTGCGTGAGCGGCCCGTCTCCGGTCCCCTGTGCAGTGCCTGCTCTCCCCTCGCCCGCACTCGGCTTGGTCCCAGGAGTCTACGTGCTGCCTCTCTCCACCGCAGGAACAAACAGCTGGCTGTTTCAGACCGCGGAACACTGGGTGTGTGGGGGCAGGGGCGGTGGTTCCCAGCTGAGGCTCCTCAAGGACCCACTTGGTTTTTATTTCGGCGTTGTTTCCACATCGGGAGAGTCATCCCTCCCCTCACTTGAGTTTCCCTCCTGTGGAGTGCTAGAATCGGAAAGTCGTTTCCCTCTTCTTCTCATGCCTCTGTAGGTCCCACAGGTCTAACTGTGGCACGACTGCAGGGTGGCCACTTCAGGACCTGACGAGGAAAACTAGGGTAGCACCCCGCCCCTCATCCACAGGGTCTACATTCCAAGACCTCCGTGAATGCCTGAAACCGCGGATAGTACCGACCCCTCTGCATGCTGTGGTTTTCCTATCCGCACGTGCCTTCTCACTCTTCACAGAAGTATTCGCAGCTTCTCTTTGGCGTGTCTGAATGGCCAGCACCGATGCTGGCAATTACTGGCAATCACAGCACCTCCCATGCTTTGGGGCCCTAGGAGGGAAAGTAAGGGCCACCTGAGCTGCGCCTCCACGACAGTCGATCTGCATACCAAGGCGGCTACTGGATGACTCCTGGGCCAGGAGCATTTCCTGGGTGGAGACCCTGGACAGAGGGAGACTCGCCCCTCAGGCAGAGCGGGGCGGGCAGGCGTGCGGTTTCATCACGCTCCTCAGAATGGTGCGCGGTCTAAAACTTACGAACTGTTCACTTCTGGACCGTTCCCTTTAATATTTTCACATCGCAGGTAACCATGGAAAACTGCAGAAAGCCGTGTGGGGTATAAGGGGCTGCTTTAGTGAACGTGTAGGTAGGGACGCCTCACGGGGGAATGGCCTGTTAGGAGCCCAGTGTTTTGGAGGAAAACGAAGTCAGTTCGTTCACAGACGCCTCGTTGAAACTCCAGTTTGGCCAAAGGCCTGACATTTTCCCATTGCTGCAGAGAGGAAGGCAGGGCAGATAGGAGTCAGTTGTTCACACTTGTTATCAAGAATTATAACATTATTTATGGTCCTTTTGGGGGGTCTCCAGCCTTCTTAGATAATGTTAGTGAAGACACTGTTTAGACAGTTGTTCCCAGGTTCGTTCTTGACTTTGGTTTACCCTAATCCTGGTTTCCTGCCCCCGTGGTGCTCCCTTCTCCCCAACATCAGTGCCGCCATAAGGCTTCCACTTCTTCCATGACAAATTCTTTTTGGTGGGACCATTTCGAGGAATTTCAGCCTACAGATTTGAGGCAGGAGTAATCCATGTAGCTGTCATTACCTAATGTGTGACATTAACAAGGTCACCTATCCCCTGCGCCAGGCACATATTCTACGTTAGCAGGCTATGGAGTTAAGTGAGGTGCGGTCTTTGTCCTCAGCAAGTCCTCACACTAGCTGGAAAACAGACAAGTATCTCACTAGGTGTCAAAGTTAGCCAAGAGTCTTTTGGTTCCAAGTGTTGGGAAATTCAGCTCAATCTGGGTTAAGTCAATCTATAAGGGAAATGGGGTAGAGCGGCTTACGCAGTCTCGAAATACAGAGGTGTCTGGCCTCAAGCCTCTGTGCATCCAGATCCTCCCAGGACAGCACCAGGAATCAGCCTCGGTTCACCTCCTCTCTCTGGAAAGCTCTCCCTTCCTGGTGGCGAGATGGCTGTCGGCAGCGCCGACCAGCTTAGCAGCCCCAACAGAGAGAAACCTATGGGAGTGTGGGTCGTCACATGCTCCCGAAACAAAGACTGTGGGCAGAGGGGGTGAAGATGCGTGTAAGGCTGGCCTGGAGCAGGCGCTCATTCCCGCGGAGCTGAGATGCAGGGTCGGCCCTCACTTCTATGACATTCTGTGAGTTGGGGGAGGGGAGCGTCCGAAGAAAAATTTGTGACCTGATGAAGGGGCAACAGAAGCCAGGCAGCTACGTGTAACAGGGCTCTACTACACACATAATGGATAGCTTATTCCATACAATATCCTTAAGGTTAGTTGGGCATGCTCCGGGGATAGCGTTAATCATTGGAATTGCCTACTTCTCGACAAGCAACATCCCTGCAGTCCGAGCCAGTCTGGGTTGAAGAGACCATAAACATAACCTGGAAAAAGCCTTACCCAATTTTGCTCTCCATTTCAGTGACCTGGACAGAAATAATATCACCAGGATCACCAAGACGGACTTCGCTGGCCTTAAGAATCTACGTGTCTTGTAAGTAGCAAGGACAGTCCAGCACGTTTCTATTTGTAGCTCTTCAGCCTTATGGAAATGTTCCATTGCCCTGACGTTACACCCCCAAGCACTGGGCAGCAGGAACTCACCATGCTGCAGCCGAAAGCCCTTCACGAGTGGGCCTCGGTTTCCATGGTGTCTCGCTCTCTGTCTCGATGCTGCTGGCTGGGCTAGACCGATAGGAGAAGTTAGGCCAGCGACAGGGAAAACAGAAGGCAACACACAAATAAATCAACATGCCCTGCTTCTAGGATGACAGCGATGTCAGGGTGACTAACCATGCTTCCCTTCCAAAGAGATTGTAATTTCTTCTCCAGCATGTGCATTAAAGGAGAAATCAGGACAAAAGTTATTCATCTTGTTGCTTAATGGAGAGGAGGGAAGGAGGGAGGGAGAAAGCCAGACAGGGTCAGGGCCCTTGCTGAACACCCACAGCTGTGCAGACAGACAGGTAGCAGAACTTGAGATGGGCATTTGTGGAATGGGGGAGCAAACAATTCGAGGTCTCCTTTCTACATACCGACCACCCAGCACTGAGTCTAAGCCGCCCAAGTGTGTGTCCATGGACAAGTCTCAGGCATTCAGAGGTATGAGAGAGAAGCTAGTGGACCCTCTTTCCTTCTTCCCCGAGAAGTGGATCTGGACCCATAAGGGGGGCCCCAGATGTGGAGCACAGTCTGGGCAATTCGGCCATGGCCTTGGTGTTTGTTTGTTGTAGAATCTTGCCTGGCGGATCTTTAGTAGAAATATCAGCTAAAGTCTTGGATCTGAAGCCACCACCTTCTTTTTATTTATAGCCTTTTATGACACAGTGGATTTTGTTCTAGTGCCAGGAAGTGCCAGGTTTGGTCCTGACTCAGACTTAACTGCCCACGTGACTTTGGACAAATCATTACGCCTCTTTGGGCCTTGGTTTTCTTGTCCACAAAATAAAGAATGAATAGCATGTTAGTTCTGGGCCTGCTGTAACAAAGTACCACAAACTGGGTGGCTTAAATTACAGAAATTTGTTGTCTCACAGTCCTTGGGGCCAGAAGTCCAAAACCAAGGCGTCGGCAGGGTTGGTTCCTTTTGAGAGCTGTAGGGGAAGATCTGGTCCAGGCCTCTCTCCTAGCTTCTGCTGGCCTCCTTGAGGAATTCCTGGACTTTCCCATGGTGGCTTCTCCCTAGGTCCCTTTCCATTGTCTTCACTCATGCATGCATGTCCGAATTTCCCCTTTTTATGGGGACATTAAACATATTGGATTAGTGCCCATCCTAATAACCTCATTTTAACTCGATTACCGAGTAAAGACCTTATCTCCAAAAGAAGGTTGAATTCTGATACACTGGGGGTGAGGACATTAATCTATGAATTTGAGGTTGATACAGTGAACCCATATCAAATAAAGGTCCATATAACTCTCATAATTGCCCATACCACGCTCTTTGTTTCCAACACTTTCATGAACAGTCTGTTTATTCTGACTGCAATTTGTGGAATATTACGTGTATAACACTCTCCTCCTGACTGAGAAGGAATAGCGGTAGTGATCATGGTGATGACTAACATACATGTGGTACATACGTTCCACAGCCCGAACTCTCTGTTACATGGTGATTAACCCCAGTACGCTAGAGGGAACAGAGGCCCAGACGGGCGAAGTGGTCCCAGCTCCACAAGTCAGGTCACTGAGGGAGGAGGAACCAGCACCCAGGACAGGCACTCTCCAACCTCTAGGCCATGCCACTCGCGTAATCGGAAGCTTAGAAAATCAAGAAGGGCATAGTGTACCTGTTTTGCAAATGCAGCTCTGATACACCGTGGCTTACCTGAGTTTCCCTGAGCGTCAGTGTGGGGACGCTGGGATCCAACACTGGGCCCCCCGCCAGCAGGTGCTCTCCCCTCCCCGGTCTCCAGTCTCCGGCCTGTAGACTTCCCTCCACCCCACCCTCTGCCAAGTCTTTACTTTTGTTCTGACGGGGGTGTCCAACCTCTTGGCGTCTCTGGGCCACACTGGAAGAAGAAGAGTTGTCTCGAGCCACACATTAAGTATATCGTGACACATAATCACAAAAAAGCTCACCATGTGTTAAGTGAGTTTACGATTACGTGTTGGGCCACATTCATGGCCATCCCGGGCTGCACGCGGGCCGCGGGCCGTGGGTCAGACACCGCTTAGAGGCGAAGCACTCACACGTCTGTTGAGTGGTGGCAGCTCCGACAAGCGTGTATGTGCCTCAGAACAGAGACTGGAAGGAGAAAGGAGTTCCACGGCTCAGTGTTCGGGTAGTTTTTATTGTGGAGACATAGGCAGTGAACACCTGACTCCAGGTCATCTTGTCAGCTTAGAGAACAGACATTTAACTTCTCTCATTATTGTTATTATTATTTTCCGTTCCTAGCCCCCCAGCATCTGTGAAAGATTTCCTTTTATACAAGTCAGAATTTTCACCTAATGCTTCATTTTCTAACAAAGTCAAAAATGGCCCTTTGATGTTTCTTACCATTACATCAGAAAGACTAATAAAACTTCCGATTTCCATATCTGCTCTCTGCAAATAGAAACTTTAAAATGATCACAAAAGATCGCGTTAATATCCTCTGGATGGCCTACAACATTCCTTTGACTACAGTTTATTGGTACGTTCTTCTTATTTTGATAAGCAATGCCAAACCTTCTCTCTTCCCCGACTTTATAGGCTCCATTAATATAGTATGTTTCATTATCCAATCAACTCAAAGACAGTTGCAGTCAAGTGACCCTGTATTACTGGAAAAGAATCTGGTAGGTGGGATAGCTGAAATGCTTTCTAACAAATACCAATAAAATATCCAGACATAGAAACTACACTTTCTCTCAATTTATTCCTTTTAGCAGAGTAACCTAGACAACTATCTTTTCTGAAAAGCTTTCATCACACCTTGGCACATTCCCTGTATCTGTTTCTTATTTACAGTTTATAGTGAAGCCGAAAAGACTCAGTGGTCTTGAATAATTTGAGCTTGCCCCCCATTTCCTAGCAGAACTGTTAACACAGCGCTGGTGAATGGGCAACAGCAGATAAAATAGGGATTAGGGAACTTCGGCCTCACCCAAAGGTGGTTTTCCCATGTAAAGTGCATTCAAAGAGAAGCTGTAAGAATTGCAGATAACAATTCTTTCTCCCTTGGGGTAGAAACAGGAAAAGGTTTATTCTGGTGCTATCAATTAGTCCCCTTTCTTAGTAGTCTGTTGCAAGAACTCTGCTATGCCAACAATGTGGGAAACAGCTCTATCCCAAATGGGGTTAATAAAAGAGCTAAACTCCACCCAGCCTTCATCACATGGGGGCAATTTCCGATTCTGATCCAATGTTAAAACTGAAAAAAGAGCAGTGCCCAAAGAGCTGAAAATGAACACAGTCTGTCCTAACTCAGAGCAGACTCAAGCCATGGACACTCCAGCCTTTCCTGGATGCCCTGACCTCCTGCATCTGGTCGGTAGAAGGACAGTGATAGCAAGGGCTTCAGCACAAGCTCCAGGACTGCATTTCAGCCTAGAAGTGGAGGGTGGGAGCTTCGCAGCTCATTGATTCATTGATTCATTGATTCATCGATTCATCAAATATTGATTATTCCTCGAGCCCTTAAGTGCCAGGTATTAAGCTGGACTCTGATAGCTGTCTGAAGCAGAGCTAGAAGAGGCCCTAGATACCTTACCAATCAGGATCCGAGCAGGAAAGAGATGATACTCTCACAGGACAAACGAGGAGAGCTAACCAAAGAGTCATCTGCAAAGGCATGGGCAAGAAGAGCGGGTATAATACGTTCCCTGGTGTGAGTGGCAACAGGTGTCTAGTTCTCAAGGAGCAAGGGCAGGAAGTGGTTACCCTAGCAGAGTTAGGGACTACCTGACAGGGCCTGCAGTCTTAGCTAGAGAGATGAAGTCACACTGAGGTGACTTGGCAGGGGGGGAGCTGGGAATGAATCTCCTCCCCTCTGATCTCCCACTGGGCACCCCGACTAGCTGAACCCAGCAGGAAGCCAGAGTCCAGGAGGCTTCTGAATGGAGGGAGCTGGTAAGAGGTAGCCTTCCAGGGCCTTCGCAAGGTGGGAGAGGGGCAGCTATCCATACAGATATGTTTGCATTTTCTACTCCCCTTTCTGAAAGAAGCTCGCAGTGGTAGATTAATTAGTACAGAACTAAGAGATTCATCATAGGAGGTTGGAGTTGGACTCCTTCAGAACCCAGAGGGCATGTGACACTCAGCCACCCTACTGTTGCTCCTTGTTATAATTGGGAAGTCATGACAACAAGCTCTGTGACGGATGGATTGATAGTAAAAACCCAGCCGAACTAACCACCCATCGCTAATATTGAACTGCATCCCTGTTTAGCAAGATGTGCTCGTGTGAGTCTATTAGCATTCTAAGGCCCTCGTTGCCATATGGCAGGATGGAAAAGGAAGAGAAGGGAAGGAAAAGAACATTTATTAAACTTCTAATTATACTCCAGATCCTGGGCTACATCATTTACACACTTCACTCCATTTCTACTTTCACTTATAAGATGTTTTTTTTCATTTTTTCTTCTGTTTCACAAATGAAGAGAGGGAGGCCTAGAGAGGTTGACCAGATAGCCCAATGTCACACCATCAGCCCGTAAGGAGGCAGGAAAGGGATTCCAAATCGAATTTGGCAAGCACCCCACAGTGGGACGTAGAGAGCCCACCCACGCTAGCTGTGTGACCTGATAGAAATAATTTCTCCTTGGGCAAGTCTCTTAATCTTTCTGCTTCCTGGTGTCTGTCTATATAAAATGAGGAGCCCGGGAGAGGCCAGCCTACGGAGGCCAGGAGGAACATAACCATGCAACTCAGAATGGAAGAGGACGCGGCAAACTGGAGAGAGCTCCTGTGCCTTGCCCGATGCGTACTCAGTTCCGGCCAACCGTTGATATTTGGAAATGGGACGGCTGAGTTTTCAGAAGGAGTTTGGTGTGTGTGTGTGTGTGTGTGTGTGTGTGTGTGTAACATCCTGATTTTTAATTGTTTGCCACAAATTCACAAAAACATAAAATGTCACTGAGGCGAACATACCCGCTTCATTCTGATAGTCCAAATGAGACATTTCATGTGACCTAGACTCGCCTTGTCCTTCCTGTGAAATGGGGATGCGCTGTGGCCCGGAGTCCTCTTCAATTTCTCATCCCTTAGTCATCCGTTGGTAAGCGGCCGTCTGAGCAACTGGGTGAGGGCTGGGAGTGTGACGATGAACAGAAGTTCTCACCCTCTCGGTCCTTACGCACAGGAGGAAAGATGGACGTGAACATAAACAGCAGGGTCCCAGTGCTGAGCCTAAGAAGCACACGGGATTACGGACCATCCGGGGTGTCGGAGGTGGAGGGCTGCCATGGGAGGAATCTTTATGGATGGAGGACTAAGCCCCCTCAAGCCTGCTGTGCCGTCCTGCTGCCCTCCCTCCAGGCGCTCAGGGTGCCTCTCCGCTGGCTGGCGAATCCAGAGGAACCCAGGCCCTTCCTAAACTCCGCCCTCCAGACAAACACACTTCAATCAGAACCGCACCTCCCCTAAGTCCTGCCCCGCCACCAGGGTCAGCCCTGCATGGAAACTATGCAGTTTCATTGCTTCCCTTCCCGACCATCCAGCTAATCCATTTTAAGCTGCCATTTTAAAAAAAAATTAGGGAGACAAATGTTTCATTGTATGCTCAATTCTTGGGAAATGCCACACGCACAAACCGAACGCTCTTACGCAGACTGTTGAGGGTTTTAATCACCTGCGTCGAAGACTCTGCAGAGCTGGGGAGCCCTAGCTTTTGTGACCACCACCCGCACGTGGGGAGCAGCAGGCTCCGGGAACAGGATTCCTGGCACCGGGATGCTTTGCCCTCGTCACAGGCGGCCGTTCGACAATAGCTTCCCCTTTCCACTCGATGGCCCGGAGACAGAGCTGAGCAGGCCCTTTCCAAGGAAGCCTTTCTGAATCTTTGGGGGGAAAGGCGCTGATTCCACGTGTAGTTTTCTATAAGAAGCAGCTTTTACCTCTTCCTTCTCTGTGCAACACCCTGCAGTGCTTGGGGGGACATTTGCTGAGAACATTCCTAAAATAGAGGCACAGAAACCAATCTGTCAGGTAGAAGTGTGCAGGCGGCGAAACCCTGGTTACCGTGATACCGCGCTCGGATGGGAGTTATCTTGTCCCTCCATTCTCATCCCAGCTGGGGGAGCCCCCGGGGTGGTGGGAGGGGCCGAATGGCCATGCCTGCATGGCGTGAAGCCTAGCATGGGGATCCCTGAGCCCCTCTTGTCCCTGACCCGTGCTGCTTCTGTGGTTCCAGGCATCTGGAAGACAACCAGCTCAGCATCATCGAGAGAGGTGCCTTCCAGGATCTGAAGCAGCTGGAGCGATTGTAAGTACAGCACGACCTCTTTTCCTGAAAAGTCTTTTTTCTTCTTCTTCTTCCTTTTTTTTTTTTTTTTTTTGTTGTAAATTGGCTTCATTGCAACCTTGTTTTAAAAAAAAAACAGTCTCCAATGTTTAATAAGACGTTTGCTATTTTATTTAAAGCACATTAGATGCATGTTACAGAGACACTGAGATTCGCATAAACACTTTTCCTTTCAAAGATGCTAGAATTGGCATCTGGGGTTTGTTTTTCTTCTTCTCAGCCTTAAGCTCTCTCTTGGTGTTTGTATGTGGGCTTGGTCCTGGCCCGGGCCTCAGCCTTCACTTTCGGTGGGGAAGGAAGCCCACAGTGAGCTCCCTGCCGTGGAAACCAGCGTCAGATACTCCCTGCTCCTCTGCGTGGGGAGTGGGCCCCTGCACGGAGCCCCCTGCTCTCCCCTGTGCCTCTCTGCCCCGTTCTCATGGGAGAGGACGGGCAGCAAGTGGGCAAAGCCCTTTGAGCGCCTGTGCCTCTGAGTACACATCAGCCTGTGTCGAGAAGCCCACACATTTCCACGAGAGAATATGCTGACAGTGGTTTAAAAATAGGCCGCTGTTCTGACTCCATCAGAGGGAGCGAAGAAAAGGGGCAAGATGGGAGATGGATGGAGCCTCCATTTGTTTTGTTGATTAATGCGTTTGCGGAAAAGCTTTGGGTCACTTTGATGAGGGGAGCTGCTCAGATGGTTAAGTGGGCAGCCTCACCTTCCTTCAGTTAATCACATCTGGCAGCTCACAACATCTGGATATTTGCTTTCTGCCCTCTGAGCGGGGATTGTCCCCAAGAGCACTTAGTCATGCTGGTGGGCGTCTCTCTCTCATGCTTCCCTCTGCGTCCTGGTCAACCTGACATTTCAGCTTCCCTCTCCTGCATTCGAGTCCAAGGGCCTGCAACCACTCACTGCTCTGCCAGCTCGCCTAGAAGGACGCTCCATGTGGGCCAATCTCTGTCATCGACAGGGACGGGCTTGGGTGAGGCAGAGGAGGACCCGCCACTGACTTGTTAGCTCTGTGACTGCTCCTCTGGGACAACGTGGGAATGGGAAGGGATGTTCCCCGGCCAAATCCTTTACTCCCCCTCTGCTGTGTAAATGGTCTCATTTATTTCTCTTCTGCGGGGTCAAAGGTCAGCATATGTTCTGCTGCTGTTGGTTTGAAAATATGACATTTATTTCTTGTAAGGGAAAATAGTTGTAAAAGTAATGAATGTCACCTCTGTGGACGCTTTTGTTTTTAAGTTTTTTCAAACTTAAGTTCTTCTCCTTATTTAAATGTAGGGAAAAAACACAAGTATTCTTTGGAGTTGGTTTCTTTCTATGAAATATGCGACATTTCTGTGGAAGGATAAATAATACAGTCCTTGGTGAAATGGCCACCTCTTCCTTAGTGCTCTGTTTAGCAGGGTAAATAAATTTCCAATTCATTAATTCCATGGTTGTTGGAAGGGAACTAATTGAGTACCTTGGATATGCTAGGAACTGTGCCAGTGTTTTATATGCTGTTATTTTATCCCCACAAAATTCCTGCGAGGTGTTATTACCCTCATTCTGCAGACGAAGAAACAGAGGCCCAGGGAGATGGAGCCGATGAGTTGTCGGGGGCAGGGGCGGGGGAGGGGGCCAAGATTCGGAGCCACATCTGTCCCCCATCAAAGCCCACGTCCTTTCATCCTTCTGAGTTGCAGACGTTAGATGGAGTGAGGTCTTCGGCAACGGCCCTGCAAATAGCCTCCCCGCACCCACTGAACTCCAGGGAGTACCGGTGAGATGTTCTGGCAAAGGCACTTTGCTTAGGCTTGGTGAGCATGGCTGAGATTCTGTGTGTGTCGGAGGGACTGAGGAGATTGCACGTGCGGGGCGAACCCGCCTCTTTCTCTCCTTTGCCTTATTAGGAGGGTAAGGCTACCTCTGGTACTAGGTAAACCCTCGAATCTCGTGGCTTGACCTGGCAGAAGTTCACTTCTTACCCATATTAAACTCAGTAAGGGAGCTCCTGGCTGCCGGGTCTCTGTTCTCCAAGGGGATCCTCAGAAACGTGGGTTCCTGCCCCTCCTAAGCTCTGCCATCTCCAAATCTGGCCCTCTGAAAGTACCAATGTTTGTCTGCATCAAGCCAGTGGAAGGGAAAACAGCAGGAAGGATTCCACGTGGGAGGTTTTCATGGGCGAGACCCAGAAGGAGAACATGTCACTCCTACTCTTACATGCCTTGGGCTAGAGCTCAGCGGAGGCTGGGAAGGATAGTTGAGTGCTGTGCCCAGACACTAGAGGAATCAGGCTTAGTGAACAGTTAACCAGTCACTGACGTACACAGCAAGCAAACTGAAAAAGCCCTTGGGCAGGAGGAAGGACAGAAGTATAGGCAGCTAACTGGCACGCACGGCTGGGCAGGCAGCTCATTTAAGGCCTTTCAGTGTCAACAAGAGGGTGTGTGTGTGTGTGTGTGAGAGAGAGAGAGAGAGACAGAGAGAGACATTATCCTGACTGGTGCTAATCTGGAATCAGTTATTCAGTCTGTCCCCCAAAAGAACTGGGAGCTATAGAATGGGAAAACACAGTATACTGGGTTGGCCGAAAGTTCGTTTTGCTTTGTCTGTAAGATGGCTCTAGTAGTCCTTGTCTTTAACTTTGTTTGAAACAATTTGGTTAGATTGTGTTGTGACAGCTGTCCTATCAGCATGCATTTAAAACAACTTATCAAAATTGGTGAATTTTTGCATAGCTATTTTAAGATTGAAGACGGAAGCAAACACACGACATTTTTGGCGTATGATGCTTTATTATTTCAAAAATGGTAAAAACACAACTGAAATGCATAAAAGATTTGGGCAGTGTACAGAGAAGGTGCTGTGGCTGGTCGAACGTGTCAAAGTTTCAATTTGCCAAGTTTCGGTTTGTGAAGTTTCCTGCTGGAGATTTCTCACCGGCTGGTGCTCCATAGTCAGGTAAACCAGTCGAAGTCGATAGCAATCAAAATGAGATGTTAATTGAGAACAATCAGTGTTCTACCATG
>PVKM010036937.1:0-14620 GCA_004027735.1 Carollia perspicillata | reverse complement strand
AATTTTGTTGATTGGCATTATACAGAGAAATAATTTATTATTTTGTTTCCTAATGTTTAGTTGACAAAATCACCATTTATTGCTTTGTTCATTTATCACCTAACCATTTGAAATACTTTATTATTACTTAATACATTAAACATACTTGTATTATTGATGAATTATCTATTCTGTTCTGTCTGTTCATCAATTGCTTGTGTCAATATCATAAGCTCCCATTATTTTAGCTTTAGAGTGTCATTTTATATTTAAAAAGAAAATTCCTCTTTTGCAGGTAATAGCTATTTGTATTGTAATTTTCTTTGAAGAAATGAGGAATGATTGTTTCAGTTCCAATGATATTGTTTTGTGATTTTTATTTATAATCACTATATTTATACTAGAAGCCTTTCCATGCAATAATATTTTATGCATATTTGTTTAAAGAATTATTTTCTGACATTTAGCAGAATCAGTTTTGTCTTTTTCACATTTATGCTTATGTGTTCATATATATGTAAAATTGTATACATGAGTGAATTTGAAATATTGTGTGTGTGTGTGTGTGTGAGAGAGAGAGAGAGAGAGAGAAATTTCTGTCTGGTCTATGCCAGCCTTCAAAAATGAAATGGGGGACCTTTATTATTTTATTTTGTTTCTTCCATTTCCCTGGAGCTATTCTAGTGGCTCAGTTCCAGATCTTTTACAAACCATTGAATAATAAATATTAAATGATTTTAAGAACAAATATATGCATGCTGTAGCAATGAGAAAATTGAGGCCCAGTGGAGCTGTTTTGCTTAAAAATCACAGCTTTACTAAGTACCAAAACTATCAAAATAGAATAGAAATAGAATTAAAGTCAATGGACTGAGTCATACTAACTTCAAATAATGTGTAATTAGTTCGGGACATAAAATGGACACAAATGAAAGATTTGGGCAAAAACCCAAGACGATGTATTGTGGAAGACATGCAGATATAATAGGAATTCAGAGTGATTGAACTTACAGTTTTATATCAGTATATAAGTTATCATTTACTAAATAAATATATTTGTTCAGAGTTCACTATAATAATAAGCAGAACCATGGGAATATGCTTGGTTAGATCAGTTTTGGGACATAGTGTGCAAGTCGATTTTTATCAATGAAGGAGTGAAACAGAGCTGTCTAAAGCTCAGTTATATGTGCACTGTTTTATTCAGCTGTGTTTGGGGACCAATAGAAACTGGAAAGTGATCTCTGGAAACTTTGCCAGCTCAGCAGTGTGACCATCAGAGGACCTTGAAACATGTGCTCAATGACATTGTATCAAAGCGAGATAACTTCACTTAATGTGTCACATATGTTTGTTCTAGTCTTTAAATGTCTCAGTGTGTACTCAGACACACATAGAGATCACTGCCACCACCACCACACAATTCACACAGACTCAGGAGCATTCGCCAATGGATTTTTGTATTCTGCTTTTCATTTCCATAACATTCATGTTTACTTTTTAATTTTTATACTTTGTTTTATAGTTTTTTCTTTGCTTTTTTGCCCTATTTTATATAGAATACTTTGTTATAAAATATGTTTCTAATTTGTTTTTAGAGTGAGGGGGAGGGAGGGAGAAAGAGAGGACGAGAAAAACATCGTGTGAGAGAGAAATATCTATTACTTGCCCATGTACTGCCCTGACCACACCCTGACCACACTCTGATTGTGCCCTGACCAGCCCTGATGGTAGGACTGAATCACAACTCAGGCAAGCACCTTGACAGGGAATCAAACCAGCGACGAGCTTTGTGAAATGTCACCCAACCAACTGAGCCACCCTAGTCAGGGCCATAAAATATTATGTGTGCTAATCATTTGGCAGACTTAAATTTGATTTTTAAGCACTTATAACCATTATGTTCAAGTATAAAATAATTTTTTACTTGAAAATAATGAAATCAGGAGAAGGTCTACATGTGCCAAGGCCCACATTTTTTTCTCCACCAAAATCAATGAGAAAGGTAGAAAAATATATATGAAACAACTGCATTTGGGAATTGGACCAAAGGCAATGTAGGGCTGTGATCTCCCAGGAAAGAGAAACAAATGAAATAAGTTTCACAATCATCTTAGGAACGTGCTGCCAAGGAGACCATGGCAATCTGAGCTGGGCTGAGGGATGGATAGCAAAGTCTGGGGAGGCCAGGGTGGCTAGGGTTTGTGGGGCAGAGTACAGGAAAGCAAGGAGATTCACAGACAAGGAGCTTTAGGGTTCTTTATGTATTCTTGACTGAATACAAATCTACACATGAAAAGGGCGAAACTCCCTGTAGTTGGAGGAAAATTTATGAGGAGGGAACAATTACTGGAGAATTGTAAAGTGAAAAAGTTCCAGAGCTCACTCAGGGCTATTTGCCTGAATTTCTGTGAGTCAGAGGGAAGAGATTTCATTGAAAACTTGGGACATGCAGTAGAGATTCCAGAAGTATCTTTTAGTAGTGGAACTAAAATAGCCCTGGAGGAAAGGCTAATCAAGAGTCACTTTTTAAAAGACAAAAACCAAGACTTTAAAGGATGAAACTGATTCATAATTGCTTGACACTCTAATACTCAGTAAAAGTACAGCCATATGTAGCATTTACCACTGTAAGATTAACAATGTTTGTGATTCATTAAAAATATTAATATGTGAAGAAACAGGAAATTTTATTCCATATCTAGGAGGAAAAGTAGTCAATATAAACAGAAATTACAAAGATGATAGAAATAACAGACAGATACATTAAATGAGCTAACAAAATATGTTCAATATGCTCATGATTTATAGGAAGATATGAATACAAAGGAAAATATAAAAATAAATAAATTTCTCAAATAAAAATTTCACTGGATTGATTTACTAGCTTATTAAATAGTAAGGGATAAAATGTAAGAAAAATATAAGAATAAAATATCAGTAAACTTGAATAAGTAGCTATGGAATAATTATACAGAATGAAGCAGAGAGAAAAATATTCTGTGATCTTGTAACACAGATCTGACCACCTGCCACTGCAAAAGTCAATACTCAAGATGTAGGTGCTGATGTAAAGGAATGTGGTTTATTCAGGTCCTGGCCATCTGGAAGATGCAGGACTCCTGCCTCAAAGTCCATCTCCACATCTCAGTGGAGGCAGAGGTTTTTATAAGAACAGAGAGGGGAACGGAACAAAGAGATCAAGGGCATAGTTTGAAAAGTCCTCTACATGCAGGACTTCTGACTAAGATAGAGTGTAGGTAGATATACTTTGCCTCCTTGCACAACCAAAAGAAGGACAATAACAAATTTAAAAACAAAAAACAACCAGAACTGGAAGAAAACTGAACTGTTTAGAAATCTGACAACCAAGGAGTTAAAGAAGAAACATCCATACCTTTAGGAGGGATGGAGAGGATACTTGGCAAGATAGCAGCTGGAAGATCGGGTGGTAAGGCTGCAGCTGGCAGCCCCAGATTTGCCTGCAGATCAACTGGGAGGAACAACTGGGGAGTGAGACACCATGCCACCCAGGGTTCCACCCTGGGAAAAGAAAGCTTCGAAACCTCTCATCGTAAAAATCTGTGGGGGTTGCCGTGGTGGCAGGAGAAACTCCCAGCCTCACAGGAGAGTTCATTGGAGAGACCCATGGGGTCCTAGAATGTACACAACCCTACACACCTGGGAATCAGCACCACAAGGGCATAATTTGCTTGTGGGTAGTGGGGGAAGTGACTGAAAGTGGGGCAAGAGCCAAGCAAGTGGCCTTGTTCACTCTCTGACTCCTCCTTCACATGCAGCACCACAACACAGTAAAGTGGGTTGCCACACCCTGGTGAATATATAACACTCTGTCCTTTAAAATGTAATAAGTGTGCCAAGACAAATAAATATGGCCCAAATGAAAGAGCAGATCAAAGCTCCAGAAAAACATCTAAGTGATGAAGAGACAGCCAACCTATCAGATGCAGAGTTCAAAACACTGGTAATCAGGATGCTCACAGAATTATTAGAGCATGGTCACAAAAGAGAGGAGAAAGTGAAGGCTATGAAAAGTGAAATAAAGAATAATATACACAGAACCAACAGTGAAGGGAAGGAAACCAGGACTCAAATCAATAATTTGGACCAGAAGGAAAAAATAAACATTCAATCAGGACAGAATGAAGGAACAAGAATTCAAAAAAATAAGAAGAGGCTTATAACCTCAGGGACAAGTCTAACCGTTTCAACATCTGAATCATAGGGGGGCCAGAAAAAGAAGAGGAAGGACAGAAATTGAAAACTTATTTGAAAATATAATGATGGAGAACTTCCCTAATATGGCAAAGGAAATAGACTTCTAAAGGAAGTCCAGGAAGCTCAGAGAGTCCCAAAGGAGTTGGACCTAAGGAAGCACACACCAAGGCACATCATAATTACACAATACCTAAGATTAAAGGTAAGGAGAGAATCTTTTTTTTAAGTACTTTATTGTTGTTCACTTACAGTTGTCTGCATTTTCTCCACAACCCCCTTCCCCAACCCCAGCCAAACCCACTTCCTTCCCTTGCTTCCACCCTACCCCTTGGTTTTGTCCATGTGTCCTTTATAGTAGTTCCTGAAAACCCTTCTCCCTACTGTCCCCTCCCCCACACCTCTGGCTATTGTTAGATTGTTCTTAATTTCAATGAAGAAGAGAACCTTAAAGGCGGCAAGAGAACAGGAAACAGTTACCTACAAAGGAGGTTCCATAAAACTACCAGCTAATTTCTCAAATGAAATCTTACAGGTAAGAAAGGGCTGGAAAGAAGTATTCAAAGTCATGAAAGGCAAGGACCTACATCTAAGATTGCTCTATCCAGCAAAGCTATCATTTAGAATGGGAAGGCAGATATAGTGCTTCCCAGATAGGGTCAAGTTAAAGGACTTCATCATCACTAAGCCCTTATTATATGAAATGTTAAAGGGAGTTATCTAAGAAAAATAAGATGATCAAAACTATGAACATTATAATGACAACAAACTCACAACTATTCACAACTGAACCTAAAAAACAAAAACAAACTAAGCAAACAACTAGGACAGGCACAGAATCACAGAAATGGAAACACATGGACAGTTATCAGCAGGGAGGGAGAGGGAAGACAATGGAGGAAATGGTACAGGGAATAAGAAGCATAAATGGTAGGTATAAAATACACAGGGAGAGTTAAGAATAGTATAGGAAATGGAGAAACCAAAGATGTACAACCCATGGACGTGAGTTAAGGAGATATTGGTGGTGGGTGCAGGGAGGGAGGGAATAAATAGGAGAAAACAAATGGGACAACTGTGTAGCATAATCAATAAAATATACTTTTAAAAATAAATAAATAAAATCAAAATAAAAAGGCAAAGTTCTTTATGTCCAGATTAGCACAGTTCATTCTGATAAGGCAAGTGATGGGCTGATGAGTGTCATCCTGGTTTAGCCATCCTGGTTTCATGTCATCCCAGCTCTATGACATCCTGTATCCATGGTTGAAGGTCAACAAATATCCTGGAGCTGGGATGAGTGAAGGTCAGAGTCTGTGTTTTTGAAATGAGTTCCTAGGATTTTAATGCTAATTTGCTCTTTATCTACAGGCTACATATTAGTCAGAGTTAGCATTTACAGAAACAATGTCAAAAGAATGGTGGGGTGGGTTACAATTCCCTACTGTTACAATCTGTGGGACTATATCGATGACCTTAACATATGAAATATTGGAGTCCTAAGGGAAGAAAGTACAGAAAAAAAATTGGAAGAAAGTGACTGAGATTTTTTCCATATTTGAGAAAATTAGAAGCCTATAGGTCTGGGGGGTTTAAAGAACCTGAAACAGGATAAAAAGAAGGAAGACTAAAACTTTTGAAAACCTGAGGGGAAAGAGAAAACTTAAAATGAGCCAGATAAAAGACATAATATCTACATAGGTATAAAGATAATTACCACAGACTTCTTGAAAGAAACAGAAAGCTGAAAGACAAAAAAAGTGATCACTTTACAATATTCAATGATAGGAAAGAAAATCTATCAATATAATAATCTATAGTAGCAAAATTATCTTTCTAAAATTAAGGTAAAGATTGAGATTTTTTTTCAAGGAAAAGTATATTGGAGAGGTAAGTGATTTTAGATTTAAGCCAAGTAATGAAAATTATTGAAAATGATATATATGGATAATTATTAATTTTTAAAATTTTGTCTCATACTTTAATTTTAGTCAATGGCACTTGATCATTTAAGCAAAAACAGTGATGAAAGAAGGCTGGATTTTGGGTGGTGAACATACAATACAATATACAGGTAATGCATTATAGAATTGTATACCTGAAACCTATATAATTTTATTAACTGATTTTACTCCATAAATTCAACAACAATTTTATAAAAAACAAGAATAACAATGATATATTTTGGGTTTTATAAGATATGCCAAAACAAAATAAAGCACAACAGTTGGAAAGAGGAATATAAAAACATAAGATTCTTATACTGTATATAAGTTGTTATAACATAATTGAAATAGACTGTGTTAATTAAAAGTAGATATTAAAAACCCTAGGAAAATGAATACATAAAACAAAGAGACATAGCTCATAAGCCAAGAGCATATATAATATAAAGTCATAAAACTTCACAATTAATTTAAATATGTCAGGGAAAAGAAAAAGAATAAAACTAAAGGAGACCAAGTTAATATATTTAAATCAATCATATCAATAATTACATAAATACAAATGGTCTGAATATTCCAATTAAAACATATTATCAGATTTGATTAAAAAGAAAAATCAAACTATATATTTTCTACAAAAACAAAATACAAATAAAAACAAGTAACTGTAAAACAGGTGAGAAAATGTATTCCATAGAATTCCTAATTGTAAGAAAACTGGCATGGCTTTATTGATATCAGACAAAGTAGATAGCACAACAATGAATATTACTAGGAATAAACATAGATATTTAATCATGACAAAAATGGGTCAACTTTCAAAAAAGTGTAACAGTCTAAAATATGTATGAATCTCATAGCAATACTTACAAATACATTAGCAGAAATTTACCTAAGTGAAAGGGGGGAATTGACAAATTCATAATTTTAACTGGAAATTTCAACATGGCTCTCTTTATGTTCACAGAACAAGAGATAAAAAAAAAAACAGGGATACAAAACAACAGTACATTTGCCCTACTTCATTTAATTCACATTTATACAGCATTCCTACCCTACAACTGCAGAATACACAGAAAAAGATAAAATTAAGTACAAAGCAAATAAGAGCAAATAAATAATGAAGACAAGGCAATCAATAGATCATCAGGTGCTTTTCAAAATTAGTACGACAATTCCTACTCACTGAAGATGCCTGAGATTAAAAATCTACTAGTATAGTAATAGCTTTTAGAGGTCAAAGATCTTAATCAAGCAAATCCTTTCAGGCAAAATCCAGGCTATTTTTATCATTCATTCTCTTGCAACACCTGCAATGGCGCTGTGTACTAAGTGGCAGCTCAATAATGCCTATTAAATTGAATTGCATTGCATCATTATGCATGTTTTACTAATACCATACCTGAATGCATCAATTTTGGAAACACACTTAACATGAGACTTCTCCTTTTTAAGAGTTAAGAAGCCAAATAGCTGATAGTGTGTTATCAACACCAGTCATCTTTCAAGATTATAACTGTAGATATTAGAGTCAGCTTCTAGAAATGCTTTATCAGCTTTATGTGTGCCAAAAATGATGTAAAATATACAAAGACAAAAATTAACTACATGATCATGGAGGCTCACCACTGAAGTTTCCATGACTAATTCACATCTTTATAGGAAAAGGGCATAAGTGAAGGGTGGCAGGCAGGGAGCTGAGATCCTCTTATCCATGATCTGAAATGAGGCAGCTATTTGAAATGGAGTGTGCTCATTTATCATCTGGTTGCAGCTACTCTAGTGAGTAACACTAAGTAATTCTGTTGTTCAAGTACAAGTTCATACAGCTTTGTCTGTTGGAGACCATGGGCAGTCAGATGGGTTTAGTAAATTGGAAGAGAGAGGGAGAAGCTTGAATGAGATATTTTCTTCCTGGTAATCAAGTTTTTGGGTAAATGATACTGTTTAGCTGGGTGACTGCAAAGTTCATTCATGGTTCTTCAATTTGAATAGCACTTCCTTAAATAAAGTCTTCTTTAATTTACAAATTAGTTTTCCTCCTCTGTTGTACAGTTACATAGAACTCTGTTCTTTTCCTTAACATCCATTGAACCTCTAATAATCTGTTCAATGTCTGTCTTCTTTTGTTGTCTAGATTCTAAATTCCATGAAAGCAGAGATCATGCTTGTTTTGTTAGTTGCTGTACACACAGAGCCTCTTCTGGCATCTGGAACATAGTATGTGGTCATTGAATTTTGAATGAATGCATGATTAGGATTAAGCAACAATATTAGTTGATTTCTTAGGTGAGCTCCATCTTGGAGATCTTTTTTTTTCATTTTTTAATCTGACTTTTGCCTTTTTTCAGCCTGTCTTTATAATTTTAGATTTTTAAATGTACAGTCAAACCTTCAATCTCAAATATCTCCCATCTCAAACAATTCATTTTTTTTCCCACCAAGTCATTCATGCAAAAAATGCCTTGGCTTTTTTCCAGTGTTCGACCTGACAACCCATTCATGCTGATACCCATATGATCAGTTTTGGAACAAATTCCTTCTTGAACAGCTTTCTGGAATAAATTAAGTTCAAGAACCAAGCTTACACTATATTTTGAAGGCCCAGTGATGGGAGTATTAGTATCAATGTTTTATTTATGTTGCATAAAATGTGTTATACCAATACAAAAAATATTTTTTCAAAATATCTACCCCATAACAATCACAATTGAGTAGGTATAATAATTGCATAGAATTTATGATCCATATAATTTATGTATTTGAATTTTGTCTACATTGTAATTACTGTCTTCCAAGATAGCTCTCTAACATTTTATAAATGTCTTCCTCATATTCACAGTAACTACTCTGATAGAATATTAACAATCATCTATGAAGCAAACTCTTCAGGCAATTACAGTGTATTAATTAAGCTCTTAGTAAGTCCACTTATAAATTATTTTTTAAAAAACTTTAAGCACAAATTTAGGAATCTCTGATACATCAAATAAAAGTAATTTCTTTGGCAATCATTGAGAGATTAGCTAGAAATTATCTTAATCATTTTAGGGTTTCTGAAACATTTTCCTACTTATTTTGCACAGTCCCATACTAACACACTGCATGAGTTTATGCTGGACTCTTCTCAGATTAGAAAAACAGTGGGAATAGAAAATATCCTGTGGTTAAGGAACATAAAAGTTTCCCAGTGTTGGCTCTTTGGTGTAATTAAGAGCCATTTTACAGATTAAAAACCTTGGATCTCCTTGCTGCCATTGGTGTGTGAGCTATCTCTCTAACCCTTTCACTCTCCTGCTCTAAAAAACAATGGAGTTGTTTGCACAGTTCTTAGAATAAGTCCCATTGCTTGGAGAGACACAAACTATCTTGTCATCTGACATATTTGTCTGTTGTTTTTACCAGCCCGTATACTTAATATGTCATTGTTGTTTGAGATTCTCCCCTATAGCCATGGTAGGATATGCAGAATATCTTCTAAAGACTCATAGAAGTTTAGCCTTACACATTGCAACAGGGAAGCCTTGGCTTCAGGGAAGTAAAATATTTTATATTTGTAGGGGTTTTGTTTTCGTTTTATTTTTTTGCCATCCCAGACTAGTTATACAATAACTAAGACCTTTAAAGTCCTTTCTCAAAAAATACAACAGAGGGATAGAGTCAGAACCAAGAAATATGTTTAGGTCTTTTGAGGGTCATGCTGGATGCACTTTTCTACTGGATAGTTTCTGGCACCCTGGAATACACATGGAAGTAAGGATAATGTCAGATTCAGCCCACTGATGTCCCCAAGGCAGTATTTAAGTGTTTCCCACTTTAATTAACAGATGCCTCCAGAGTGTCTAGGCACCCTGAAATTTGTTGGGAAATCCAGCAATAAAATTTTAATGTCATTATGAAGAAAGAAAACTAATTTATATCAATGCTATGTGCTGGACATTTTGTGGATATGCTAAAATATATTGCCCACTGAACTGACAGCAGCATTATAATGCAGGTGTAAATACACCTTTTCAGAATGGGGGGAGGCTCAGCGATGTAACTTCCCCTTACAGTTAGAACCCTCACAAAAGTATTCAGCCCTCTTTTATTTCAAAATATATTTTCTCCTTGTGCAACCTTGCAGCTCAGGAATTATGCATAAGAGGTTTGTAAGCTCTTCCATGGTTTTACCTAAGAGGATTATAAATGACTGCATTAAAGAATTAGGAAATTTCTTAGGCAGTAGACTTTTAAATATTAGCTGCTAAAGAAGGTTGTGAAGTCTCTTCTCTAAAGATCTGTAAACTAAGCGAAACATATTGTCCTTTATGCTCTTATTGGCCAATCATAGGAAGACATGAGCTTTGAGGATTTTTTGATAAGTAATGTTGATGTGTTTTCCCACCATATGTCCAATCTTTGAGTAAAAAAATAAGGATGCATATTATTCATGGGTAGTACTAATTCCATATCTACATAAATGTTTTTAACTCTTTGATTTATGCTTATACCATAAA
Organism: Carollia perspicillata; assembly: GCA_004027735.1. Classification (NCBI taxonomy): domain Eukaryota; kingdom Metazoa; phylum Chordata; class Mammalia; order Chiroptera; family Phyllostomidae; genus Carollia; species Carollia perspicillata. The sequence continues at coordinate 3,960 of PVKM010036937.1, read as the reverse complement.
AGTGTAACTCCAGAAAGCAATAACAATATCCACATGCAAAATAATATCCTAGAATACAATAATCAGTTTTGTTTCTAAATATAAATTAAAAAATTAAATTAAAACAAAAGATTTTTTCCTGAAAGTTTTGGTCAAAACCATGGGATTGCATTATGCATGACAAAATATGGTAACTTGGAAATTAGCTTTGATAGTGAAGTCTTCTAAGATTTCTGAAATAGCTCTTTGAATCATGAAGTGTGAGGCAGTGAGCAAGGATTTCAAATTTAGGAGTTGTTCCTCTCCATGGCCATTGATTATACACATAGTCATTCAGGGAGGACATGTAAAGATTAAGCCTCTTTCTGAAACAGTCTGCTCTAAATTACTTGATTTATGTAATTGCACTTTGTTAAGTTGTACCTTGTCTAGAAACAGTGTCTATTGCTTGTTATAGCCCACAATATATGTATGGGCTTATCTATTTATATTGCTTGAATTTGGAGCAGATAGATTCTTTGTATATCCCACCTAGTCATTTAAATACAAAATCTATGTATTAATTCATTCATTTATCCAAAAATTACTTATTAAGAACACTTATTCTGTAATCTTGGCAATTGAAATATATTGATGTACCAAGTGCTACCTGGAAATGAAAAAAGTAAAACAGGTTAGCAAAATTGGGCTTGTTGCAATTTTAGATAAGGTGATGATTGGACATGATTGAAGGAGGGGAGAGAGAGCTGTGTACAAATCTGGAGGAAGAGCATTTTAGAGAGTATGGAACAGCCAGTGTAAATTTCTAATGTATGTGTCTGGTGTTGTCAAGAGGTTAACTGCATGCCCTGGTGGGTTTAGCTCAGTGGGTTGGGCATCATCTGGCAAACCAAAAGGTCACTGACTCAGTTCCTGGTCATGGCACATGTCTGGGTAGTGGGCAGGTCAACATTTGAGGGCAAGTGAGAGGCAACCAATGGGTGTTTTACAACGATCGATGTTTCCCTCTCTTGCTCTCTCTCCCTTCTCCCTCTCTAAAAATAAATAAATAAAAATATTTTTGAAAAAAAGTTAACCCAGAGGCCAGTGCAGTTTAAGAGTAAGAGAAGGAGAAGGAGATGAGATCAACAAGTAATGAAGAACAAAATTACATGGGGTCTTTTAGGCCATGATATTACTCTGTTACTTGAGGTGGAAAGACTGAGATGGATTAATGAACAAAAACTTCAGAGACAAAAGAGAGTAATATTAGAGATAGAGGTAAAAATGATGAGGGAATTCAAAAATAGAATGTACTATGTCTACACCATTAGAGTAGAAAGGACCAAGGAAATCTGGCACTAATTTTGAATGAATCTCTGTGTGTAATAGACCTTCCAATAATACCTCAAGTTTTTATTATGTACATGATCTTTTAAATAATTTTTGTTGATCACAGCTTCCTTTCCAATTATAGGTCTTCCTTTGGTGATCTTATTCGTTTCTATAGTTTAGATTAACATTTCAATGCTGGTGACTCTCTAATTTGTGATTCCCATCCACTGGCCTCTTCTGGGGACCAGATCCACAGTGTCAAATGACTACTTGGTCTACTTCAGAAGAAGTTTGATGTGGATACATTTCACTGGGCCAATTGCTAATCATCAACTAACATTGCAAAGAAGAGAATCACAAAGTAATAATAAAATAGAGATGAATTAGGAGCATGTCTCCCTTTTATTTATTTCAACTTCTCTATAAACATATTAGAAATTGTTCTGCAATATTTAAAAATGTTTAAAAAAGGAAGTATCTTGAATATGATTTTTTTCTTAACTTCAGTTGTAAAGATTGACTTCACACAACAGAAGAACAGATGCTTTCAGTGTTTTATTCTTTCTCATTGTATATAGAATGGGAGTTTGAGAACTAAGATAAATCATATAGAATGCATGGCTTAGGCTCTTAATGTGAGTTGAGATAAAACTAGTAAAAAAGTCAATTTAATGAGGAAAAGGAGATCTAATCTTAGAGATTGCTGGGTATATTAAATTGATGAAATTGGAGAGAGAGGGAGGGACTGAGGAAGCAAGAAATTAGAATTGTTATTGTAGATTTGGAAGTCATGCATACATTAGCTGTAGAGGAGTGGCACTTTTACTCTATACATTGGAAAACTAAGGAGCAAAGAGATAAAACATACAAGGTAGGTAGTGTTCAAACTTCCTGTCATCATCGATTGATGTCATCACAACATGGTTCTCCTTCTTAGGTGAGCTAATCCAGAATGGAGTCTGTTACTGTTCAGTCATGCCTTGAATTTCCTCTGTTCTTCCACTTCTGCAATTAGTGACCTATTGAGGAGTCATTAAGATAATAAGCAGGTATTCACTACAATTGTAGCCAAATGTAATGTATTAGTTCAGTCATGTTTGCTTCTCTTAAATATGAATGCTACTTAATGTTATAAACCAATGCTACCTCAATGAAGATAAATTTTTAAAAATTCTGAATGCTATATAAAAGCTGTTTTGAAGGCTGAAATTTTATTAGGAAGTTTAATCAGCACAGTAAATGACATTTAATACAAATGTCACTTTACATTTATATTAAATAATAGTTGTCTGTGTTATGACATGAGATAGATAACATTTTTAGCAAAATTAAAAACTTATTGAATGGTTTGATATGTTGGTAATTAAAATTCAGTGAGTTGAAGGTAATTAGTAACTTCTCAGACAGGTCTATTCAAATACTAAAATAACTTTTTGGATGACAAACCCTCCTCCAAGAAGGTATAATACATTTTATAATTGTTCAATTCCTTGGCTTGCAGATGAACAGTCTATCATTTCTAGCCTGGAGTTAAGTGCTGTGTATTTGTCACAACCTATCATCTCTTAATTAATACACTGGTAGCCTTCTGTTGTCTTTTGCCACTGTCTGAGGGGTGTCTCATTATGTTCTCATTAGATCCAATTCTGACTTCATGACATTTGATGGAGCTAACACAGACTGTGTCAGCATAAAATGGCATTTTCATTTTAAAAACATGTGTTGACCTTATGTGGTATGATGAAAAGATACTATGAAAACATAAAAATATATATTCAGTTTTTTAAATATCAAAATCAGTTTACCTTTGCCTCTACTATTTATTTAGTAGTAAAATAGTTGATATTAGTCAGGATTGGAACCCTCAACCTTTCTATTTGGGACAACACTCCAATCAGGCCAGGTGCTTGACTAAACTTTAGACAGCTTTCTTTCTTACCTCTCTTTTCTTAGAGCATTTATGAGAGTGCTTTTGAAATCTTGCAATTGTAAATTCTTTCTCTGCCCCTTTGAGATGTAAATCTTCTACAACCAGGAATGTCTTCCTCAAACACCTGAGTGCAATTCTTTGGAAATAGTAGTGCTCCTCTCTCCCACTCTCTGTGAGAAGGTAGGAGCCTAACTCAGTAAGTGCCAACAATCAAACACAGAAGACCTAATCACATGTGACCCCTAATAATCTCCAGTAGTTCAGTATCTCACAAGCACTTAAAAATACTTGTCTTTTGTTTTAATGAAGTTGAGTTCAACCTCCCTCTTCTATTGCTATAATCTCTTTCCTCTATTTTAACAATCTTTGTTTATATTGTTGACACTATTGCAGATGTTTCCCCTTCTTCCTGCCTTTGCCTCTTCCACCCAGCCCCTGGCCCTATCTGACCCCCATTGCCAGTCATCGTCACATTGTTATCTGTGTCCATGGGCTATGCATATATGCATGTATGTTCTTTGGCTAATCTCTTCCAGTCCCTCCCCACACACCTCTCCTCTTGAAGTTGTCACTCTCTTCCATGCCTATGGTTACGTTTTGTTCATTAGTTTATTTTGTTCACTAGGTGACACACACAAGTGAGATCAAATGGTATTTCTCTTTCTTTAATTGGCTGTTTTCACTTAGCATAATAATTTCCAGGTCCATCCATGCTGTCAGAAAGAGTAAGAGTTCCT
>PVKM010036936.1:0-14630 GCA_004027735.1 Carollia perspicillata | reverse complement strand
TTTTCTCCTCCTGCTCCCACTGGCTGGGTCCCTCCCCCTCCAAGCTGGCAGTCTGGCTCCCCTCTCCCTATTGACCCTCCCTGGCGCCCCCTCCTGGCAGGTGGGTCACAGGCTGACACTTATCCCTGGCAGTTGCTGGCATGTCCAGCTCACGCGTCACTCAAAAATGGACTTAAATGGGACCTAAGAGAGCTTTGGACCAGGGTGAAGAGTGAAGAGAAAGCTGGCCAGGGTGGTCCCAGCTGACTTGGTTTCTCTTCAGCAGGTCACAGGGCCCTCTGCTCCGGTCTGCCCCTTCACCAGCGGTGGCAGCTGTCCACCCAGGGCTGTCCTGCATTGGGCAGTGTGCAGAGGGGCAAGGAGATGAGGGTGTCCACAAGGGGACCTGGGCCGAAGCCAAGCAATCTCCCGAATCCAGCACAAGATTCGGAGCCTGCAGGTCAGCCAGCGCCATGCATCAGTGCGTGAAGCTGGCACCTACATGCCAGGGACCCCGAGACACAAAGCCAGGCTCCCCAGAGCACAGTGGGGGCCATGCAGACGACGGCCCTTCCACCCGAATTATTACTGAGCTCCTTCCTTTCAGTCTGCTCAGATTGAAGCTTCGCTTCTCTCTCTGCGTGAGAAATGTCTCAAAAGTGACAGCGGAGCTCAGGGAGGACGGACATCCTGTTACCTGAGGGCTGCGGGTGCTGCACCAGGCGCAGCGCCAAGCCAGCCGAGGCCGGGAGTGGGAGAAGCATCCGTCCCCCGACTAACTCTGAAAAGAGCCTCGCACTGTTGACACAATGCAAACTCTCTCATATCACTCTCTCAGTTTAAAAGGCAGTTAGCTGCTTGGTTTCCTCTGCGCCGGGGAAAAGGACGTGGCAGTTCCGGTCGGCTGCTGCCAGCTGCCTCGCTCCTGCTCCGTCTTACAGGCTGGGATCTGTCTTACGAGTCGGGAGGTTGGCGATCTCAGAATCGCGAACCGGTTTGGAGTGGGGCAGCTGCTGGGTCCTGGAGGCCTCTCCGCGGGTGTCCCTGCCTCAGCCCCAGAGCAGCACTCCCAGGTTGCAGCAGGCACACGCCAGGGGCAGGCACAGGCGACTGTCCTGAGCCTGTGCAGGCCAACTCCATGAAGCCAGTGTTACTTATAGATTCCCACTGTACTGATAAGGAAACTGAGGCACAGAGAAGTCGGGTCACGCAGCCAGGTGCCCACAGCCCGTTAGCAAGACAACCAGACAACAGCCCCGTGGGGCCCTTGAGTGCACACCTCAGCGGGGCCCCCACCCTGTGTGGGGCAGGTCAGAAACGCTGCCGTAGCTTCCATACCCTGAGCTTCAGGCTCCCGTTCCCACCCTGGAAACCTGTGCCCAGATGGAGACCGGCTCTCACACTGCTGCCTTTGCCTGCCTAAGGACCTACGTCCTGCCCCACGCAGGGTACTGAGTCTCCAGCCAGGGTGCCGCAGCCTGCTCCCTGCAGTCCCTGGCCCAGGCCTGGTGCACCGGAGCCCGGGACACAGAACCCTTATTTGCTGGTACATGTGCTCCCTCTGGAACTGTTGGCTTTAAGAGGAATGGTGGCCAGCTGTTCCAGTCACACTTTCCTTCATGTCTGCACTAGAAACACCGTCCCCGGCAGCCTCATACGTGTGCCCATGCCGGCACATGCAGTGGTTTTCTAGCTTTCTGTCAGGTTTTGTCATCCCTGGGCAGCAGGCCTGCGGCAGGGGCCCCCAGCCCGGCTGTGTCTGGGAGTTGGAGGAGGGGCCTTTGACAAAGCACATCTCAGCCTTTAAAGCTGGGGCTGAGTGTAGACCTTGGGGCGGGGGTGGGGGGGCATGGAGCATCAGGAGAGAGTGGGAAGAAGGATGCAGTGTGGTGGGAAAGGAGGTTTCAGAACAGACACTGCCCTCGATTTGGGGCAGGGAAAGCGAGGTTGGACTCGGGGAGCTGGGAAGCACCCGTCCTCCTCGTCAGCGTTTCCAGGGAAGGGTGTGTCCGTTGTGGCCACAGACAGACTCTCCCAGAAACTCAGGAAAGGAGGAAGGTTCGGGACACGCTGATTTTGTCGTTGCAAGCATGCCCTGGTACAGAAGGCATGGCCGATGGTACAGTTAGCATACATGTCATTACAAGGAAGGGTATGAACCTACTGGTAGTTTTTAAGTGTGTTTCTTTACGTTGATACAGTTGTAGGAAAAGCTTTTACCTACAGTCCGAACACACGTTTTCTTTGTTTGAATTCCATTTTATTTTTGTAGACTGTGCCGTCAGCTGTATTTGAAAATTTGATTTGGGTTGTGACAAGTATCACTGTCACTAAGTGAACGTGGATTCTGGAGAAAGATGGGTGGGTTTCTTAAAGATGAACGTGGGCTGAAAGTGGGTTTCGGAGCTGCTGCAGCTCGGGATTTCTCTGGGGCTGGGGGGCGGCTGAGAGGTGGCAGGCAGCCTTGGGGACTCTTCCCCCAGAGGGTGGTCCCCAGATCAGCCCAGCCTCCCCTCCTCCTGGAACTGAAGGCTGAGGGGGCCTTAGCTCCTTCTGGCCGGGGGCTCTGGGAGGGTGGCGGGCAGAGGGGCTCTCTGCCGGATCCCCACAACCCTACCCCAGAGAAATAAACATCAGACCCAGCGTGCTCCGGTCAGCAGACCAGGAGCACAGAGGCCAAGAGCGCCAGAGCCACAGGCATCTGGGGGGCCCGTGGGTGCTGCCAGGCCTGGGACCCCCAGCCCCAGGTTGCCTCTGGAGGCAGGCGTCCCAGGGCACACAGGTTTCCTGAGATGTGGCAGAGGGCTGTGCTCAGAAAACACACTCTCTCTGAGCTCCCTGCTTGTCACTTCAGGGCCAGGGGCGTTAACAGGGACGTGCCAAGCGTTTGGGTCTGAGCCTGGCCTGGGTGTTCTCCTGTGGGCACCTCCACCTCGGCTGGCGCTCCCTGAAGTGGGGAGCCAGGGGGGCGGTGGCATCAGGCCCAGGGAGGGACCTGATTGGTCTGCCCAGGTGGTTTGATTCACTACCCTGAGGACCGAGCAAGGCAGCCTGGAGCAGCTGCCCTGCCTGCCCGGAGACAGCCTGCCCACCGCGTCCCCACAGCCAGGATTGGTGGGTTGGCCAGGGCAGGGGCCCGGCCCACCAGGGACGATGGGAGAGGCCAGGGACAAACTCCCTTTCAAGAGGCAGCGGGGGTGTAAAATGCCATCTTGTTCCCCGACACTTTCCCAGGCTGCGGAGGTCGGGCTTTTCAGCACCTCATGCTCCCTGGGGGCTGTACCCAAGGGTGTGTTCCTGGGGCAGAGTATGCTCCTTTGGGCCTCTCCCTGCCCCCGCTTTTCCCGGGAGCCATTCGCCCAAAGGGCTCTGAACAGAACCCGGAAAACGAAGCATGCTTGTTGTTTCGTAGGGCGCAGGAGCCGAAAAGTTTTGTGACTGTGTTCTTCCCCTGTCTTTCTTTTTGGTATTGGACACTTCGGCATCTTCTATGAATCTTTCTCAGCTCCTCCTAAGCCTTAGTGGACAGGAGACAGTGGGGGCGTGGCAGGAAAGGGGGATGGGGCTGTGGCCACTGCACCCTGGGCCCTTGCCAGCGAGGGCAAGGGAGCCCTCGGAGCTCAGGAATCCTGTGGGGTTTCTCCCCTTCCGCTGGGGTTCGAAGTGGGTCCCGCTGCACCCTGCCAATGTCCAGCCACCAGCCACTGCCTCAGATGGTGTGGAGAAGCCCCATGAACCCTCCGATCTGGCCCTGCTTGCAGCCTGAATGTGGCGGGCACTGTGAGCATGCCGCGTCATGCTCCTGCCCACGTTGGGTGGGGTGGGAGGGGGTGGGCAGTGGCCATCCACACGCCCGCTGCGGCAGGGGTGGTTGTGTGCGTGTTGGAGCCCTGCGGTCTGTTCCTCTTCCAGGGCTTCGAGGCCCAGGTTTTACGTCTTAAACCCGTGCCGCTCATCTGTGGGTGCCCCTGTGTGTTGCAGGATGTGAGAGTCTTCAGTGAGGACGGGACATGCAAAGTGGTGGAGATCCCCGTGGACATGACCTCCAGGGACCTGTGCCAGCTGCTGGTGCACAGGAGCCACTGCGTGGATGACAACAGCTGGGCCCTGGTGGAGCACCACCTGCACCTGGGGCTAGGTAGGGAGTGGCACTGTCAGGTGGGGACCACTGTGGCCAAAGTGCCCACTGTGCCGCTGCGGTGGCCTTGCCTGCACAGCAGGCCACCTGCTGCTGTCCCCACACGCTCTCCTCGCCTCCCGAAACGCACCGGCAGCCCCCGCCCCTCTCCCGGCGCTCTCGGGAGCTGACCCTGGTTGTGGGAGCAGTGCCTTGCCGGGGCCTGCACCCAGTGGGGAGTTGCTTCCCGTGCGGGAGCCATGGAGAAGTGTGGGGCATGCCACACACCCATGCTCTGGGGGAGCCCTGGCACCAGTAGGGTTCTGGTGCCACTGCGGAGAGCAGCTCATGACTGCCAGGGCCAGTGCGCCCGCTGACGGTGGGCGGGGGTGTGCAGGCAGGCTCCCGGGGTGGCAACTCCATCTTGGGGGGTGGGGGGCCCACAATGACCTCTGAGCTGGTTTGGGAGCTTTCACACAGCAGGGGGTGTGCACGTGTGTGTGTGTGTGTGTGTGTGTGTGTGTGTATGTGTGAGCATGTGTGAGCATGTGTGAGTGCGCGTGTGTGCTCACGAGTGCAGAATTTGTTGAGGGCCAGTGTTTTGATTTTTTCCTCCTCAGGTGGTGTCTTTTAGGTAAAGCTTTGTAGGTTTCTGTGTCAGTTCTTCCTGGACAAAGCGCAGTGTGCGGGAAGCCCCAGGCATGCATTTGCAACGAGGGTTTTCTCAAGAGCACGGCACTCTCCCCTGACGGGCAGTGGGCGGAAACCACACCGTTTGACGGTTCTTGGGCTTTCTCCTGCAGCTCTAAACACGAAGCCTGTGGAAAGCAATGTCGTTGTTTAGTGGGACAGATCGAGGTCTCTAGAAAAGAGGGTTTTAGCATCCTAGAGGGACCTCGCAGCCTGGGGAAGGGCTCTGGATGGATGCGGCCAGCTGGCACGCATGCCCGTGAGCACCTGTGAGCACGAGAGCCGTGTCCCATGTGCTTTCTTCTCTCCCTGGCAAACACGGCCCATGGGTGAGAGCCCTCAGGGTGTGGGCAGTGCGGAGCAGGGGCTTCAGCGCTGGGGACCAGTGTCCTCGCGGACTGTGTGGCTGTGGCACAGCCCACCCTGTGTCCAGGCACGGTGTCTCACGCCTCCGAACCGTGCTCCACGTCCCCTTGCCCGGCGCTCCTCTCAGCTCTGCCTCCCTCCCGTGGCTCCCGCTGTCCGTGGGCTTTGCGGGAGCCGCCGCTTCTCAGTGGAAGGGCACAGCCGTTCGCTGGGAGTTTTGACCAACTCCGCCCCGCACGTTCTGTTGCGCTGAGTGGAGAGGAAGGCTCCCTGCCACACGTCCCGAACCCCCCACGGGCTGGGCCATGCGTCCCTGGGGGCTGTTGTCCCATCCCAGCTCAGACCTCACCTGCGCCCCCGGGGCCTGTGGCGTGGGGAGCCGGACGACTGTGGCACTGTGTGCAAAGCTGCATGGAGGCGGCACTGCGTCCTCTGCCCCTGTCCACGCACAATGCTTTCCCCCACAGAGAGGTGCCTGGAAGACCATGAGCTGGTGGTGCAGGTGCAGACCACCATGGCCAGCGAGAGCAAGTTCCTGTTCCGGAAGAATTATGGCAAATACGAGTTCTTCAAAAACCCCACCGTGAGTCTCGGCTCTGGGGGTCTGGGTGGGAGCACTTGCACTTCTGCAGTGGCCCCTTGGGGTTCCTGGGAGCAGGTTGCAAAGCGAGATTCTGGGGGGCAGCAGATGGGCAGAGACACTAGTCAAGCGAAGCTCCTCCCTCCGAATTTGGTCTCCCAGGGAAGGCAGGCCTGCAGGAGGGCAGAGGTGGGGCATCTCTTCCAGCCGCTGCCTGGAGAAGGGGAGAGAGAGCAGGGCCTTCTCCCCAAGCAAACCAGCAGCTGCTCCGCAGAGGGAGAGCTCGTTCCTCTCCACTGCCAGCAGATACTAGCTCATGATGTTCATGCAGGAGTGAGTGGAGGACTGAATATCCAGGCATGTTAGCGAACTTCTGGACGGTTCTTAGCTTTTCTATTTTGCACCTGGGGGTGGGTGGGTTGCCTGTCTTGTGAGTATGAGCACAGGGGCTTCAGCCCTGTGTGGCCTTCACTCCTGCCACCTGGGGACCAGGCCCGAGCCATCTCTGGCTCTGAGAGTCTCATTGCTTTTTATTGCAATGTAAGGAATTTGCAAACTGGTTTGGGGGGTGCACCAGCACAGCCTCTGCACACGACTGTGCTCCTCTCTGAGTTTCGAGCATCCTTTGTCTCATGCTGTGACGCGCCCGGAACCACGATGCAGATTGCCCGCTGCCTTGGGCGGGCGTGAGCGCACGTTCAGGCCAGAGGCCCCCCAGGTGTGCACTGACCATGCAGGAGGCAGCAGGACCGTCCGAGGCAGAGGTCGCCGCCGTGTGTTGACGCAAGGGCACAGGACTGTCACCAGGCAGTGTTTGTGGGCTGGCTCACCTGCCAGTGTGCTTTTCCCCACATAGACGCTACCTTCTAACACGTCTGTCTGTTCTCCCTTCCTGCAGAATTTCTTCCCAGAACAGATGGTCACCTGGTGCCAGCAGTCCAATGGCGGACAGGCCCAGCTCCTGCAGGTATGGGGCCCGGGGGCCTCCGTGCCCGGACAGAAGTGCCCGCTCAATCTGCCGTGCGGCCTTGCAAAAACTTGGAGCAATTTCGTTCTCACTCACAGATTAGCCTCGGCCAGCCGTCTGGGTTCAGAGAAACCATAAATATGTGCTCACTCGGGAAGTCCGTGGGGAGGCAGGTGCTTCCAGAGCAAATGGCCCCTATAAACAGGAAGAACTTCCTGTGACGCGGAAGCCTCCGGGCAGAGGGCAGGACGGAGGAGCTGAGGCTTCTCCGAGCTCATCTCAGAGCCCCGACAGGAACCCTTGTCTTAGCCGTCCCCCTGCTTCCTGAGGCCTCTGCCCACAGCCCTGCCTTGGGGGGCAGGGGGGGCTCCATGAGAGGCCCTCGGCTCGCCCGCCGCCCACACTTGCTGTTCCAGGGGGGCCGGGGACAGACGAAGGAACGTGCTGCGGCCCCTCTGCATGGGGGGACCCAAAAAGCAGAATGTTTATTAAACTCGTGTATCGGTTCTCCATATTTAGACTTCATTCCCCTTCCAAGTGCTTGCCATTGGATAGGACACACCTACTGAGATGCTTTTCTGCTGCCCAGAACCGTGTTTGAACTTGTCCATTTTTATGTCTTGTAGCACTTCCGCCATTTTTTGTTTCACCTCTTCCACGTTGGCAAAACGTTTCCCTGTGAGGACTTTTTTTATGGGGGAAACAAAAAAAAATGTCATTTGGGACAAGATTGGGTGAATAGAGAGGGGTCATGCCATTTTTGGTCAAGAACTGCTGAACACTCAGCACGGTATAGGCAGGTGCGCTCGTAATCGCCCATCATGCAATGGGCAAACGCATTGAAAGCAGCTTAAAAAAAAATGTACTGAAGCCGAATGCAGTGTCTCCCAACAATGCCTGCCAGTGCCCTGATAAGGATGGGTTCCTGCAGCAGTTGTGCTGCACGAGGCCCGTCCTCCAGAAGATGATTCCGGATTTGGGGGTCTCCCCTTGTACGTGTGTATTTACAGCGTGTTGGTGCCGGAACAGACCGCTCGCTGCGGCAGCCATGCTCCAGAGCCTCCCAGTGTGGGAGAAACCACTGAAGCCGGCATCCCCCAAAGCTCAGCCCATAGCCGCCTCGCTCTGCCAGTCGGTCCCCACATTTGTCTCTGGCCCCAACAGACAAGAGCTTTCGTGCTCAGTCCTGAGGTCTCTCCCAAAGGCTCCCTGCCCCCGCCTCTGCCTCCCGCATGCAGTGGGAGCTGTGGACATGCAGCTGTCGCAGCCTAGTTGCGGTGACAGCGAAAGGGCCAGCGTCCGGGCTCACTGTCTGACCTGAGACCTTTGTGTGGTCGTGAGGGTGTGCCACCATCGCCAAGGCTCCGGGAGGTCCAGCCTAGGTGGTCCATCTTGCCTGTGGGAGGAGCCTGTCCCCTCCCAGGCCGATCCCCTCCCGGCCTCTCTGCCTTGGAGGAAGAAGGCTGCCTGGGGGAGGGGCTCACTGGGACTCTGGACTGTCGAAGGGTGTCCAGGAGAGTTTGTGTGCAGACAGGCACACCCAGGTCTGCAGGAATATAACCGCAGGCGCCCCTGGTCGGCTGCTCCTGGCCCGTCCTCTTACCCGAGCCCTGCTGACGGGACAGGTTAGTTGGAGGGCAGACCAGAAGGGAGGACAGGACCCACCCCAGGCCACCTCTCAAGGGGCAACGTGCTCTGCACTCTTCTCAGGGCTGCAGAGGCCCGTCAGGTGCCAAGTGCATCTTGTCTGTTCAAGTTCAGGTGGGCTCGTAAGAGCTGTGAACAGAAGCACATCATTTGAAAATTTCGGCTTGGCCAACAAAAAGTCACAAAGTATCTTCGTGACTCAAACTGTGATGACATCATCGATGCTGAGGACTTGTCTGCTTTGACTGTTGCAGGTCAGCGTGCCTGACTGTCCACCTTTGCTCTCCCACAGAATTTCCTCAACTCCAGCAGCTGCCCGGAGATCCAGGGGTTTCTGCACGTGAAGGAGATGGGCAGGAAGTCCTGGAAGAAGCTGTACATGTGCCTGCGGCGGTCGGGCCTCTACTGCTCCACCAAGGGGTGCTCCAAGGTGAGCACCAGCCTGGCCGCTGGCCGCCTGGCCTGGAGGGCACCATGTGGGTGGGGCTTTGATGCAGATGCTCCCGAGCCGCCGAACTCCCGAGAGCCCTGTGTGAAGGCTGAGCACTGTGTCACCGGTCTGCTGCTCCCATGCAGACACCAGGCGCTCACACAGACCTAGGGCCCTCCAGGCTGCGTCACTCCTCCCCGTGGGGCTGCAGCAGCCAGCCCTAAGGGTCGTTGACTGTGTCTGTCCCCAGGCCGCCTGCTCTGCACCAAGGGAGATGTTTTGAGGAGTAAAAGGCCGTTTGCGCGTACCCCCAGTGGGAAGAGGGGAGGAGAGCGGGGCTGGCTGGCGTTCCCTGCTGGGATCTCCTTGGTGTCTCAGCTGCTCTTCTCACCCTGTCCATGGCCACCAACAATGGCAGCCATGCTTGGCTGACCTTGGCCATGTGTTTCCCCCAAGAGCTGAGGTGTCCGCTCTGGCCTACAGAAAGGGGGAGTCCCGGGGAGCCCCAGGCACGGGTGCTGAGCGTCCGGCCTCTTTCCTGCTGCTCCAGGAATCAGCAGGAGCGGGGGCAGGCTCCTTCCTCTGATGAGGGAGCCTCTTCCGTCTGACGCAGGGTGTGGTGGGTCACTTCCCCACCTCCCAGCTCTGGTTTATGGTTCATGGCTCGAACTCATAGACGCCGAGCCAGGGTCCTTTGTGGCCTGGAGCAGGGGACAGAGCAGGGTTGGAGAGTGAACCGGGGTGGGTGGAGGATGGGAGTGCTGTTAGAAACATGGCAGGCACAGTGGGAGTCTGACACGCCACACAGGGGAGGGAGATGGCATTTGCTTCTGAGCCTGTGCTATTAACCTTGGCCTTCAGGTTCAGATTTCGTCCCCTCTGCCCTCTGACTACTTGGGTATGGGGCTCCGACTTGGCAGAGTGTGAAATACGTCCACACAGTCTTCGGTCCCAGAATCGGGAGGGCTCTGCTGGGGGCAAGGTGCATTTGGTTCGACTTGGCACTCCTCTGATACATGGTGGTGGGCAGCAGACTGGCCTTGGAGGGCACCCATGCAGACCGCCCTCCGTCAGGGAGGATGAGGCCTTGGCCCTGCTGCTTGGGCGAGTTCTCCCCAGTGAACCTGTGGCTTCTCACAGGAGCCCAGGCACCTGCAGCTGCTGGCCGACCTGGAGGACTGCAGTGTCTTCTCCCTGATCGCGGGCCGGAAGCAGTACAGCGCCCCCACGGACTTTGGCTTCTGCATAAAGGTACTGCGCCCCGCTCCCGGGCTACCCTGCCAGCCCATGCCCTGCACTCCATCTGCCATGAGCATTCCCCTGGGGACTCGGGGTTCAAACTATAGGTCCTCCCTTGGTTGTGGCTTTAAAGAGAAACAAAACCAGTGATGTGGTTTCACACTGGACACATTCACCCGAGTGAGCGTGTTTCCTGTCTGTTGTGCCATGCTGTCCATGAGGAGTTTGGAAGCCCAGGGGCGGGCACGCAGTTAGAATGCGCCCATCGGGAGGCCCAGCCGGGAGGCCCTGCCGGTCGGCCACCTGTCTGGGCCGGCACGCTTCAGGTCCGCCCTGGGCACTCACTTCCTTTACCCCGCAGCCAAACAAAGTCCTGCATGAGCCGAAGGAGCTGCGGCTGCTGTGTGCGGAGGACGAGCAGAGCCGCACCTGCTGGATGACCGCCTTCCGGCTGCTCAAGGTAGCGGGCCGTTCCGTCTGGGGGTGGTTGTGGGCATCCCCACCTCTGCCGGGGGCTCAGGAGCTTCCCACGGAGGCTTCGTGGGGGAAGGTCGGAGCCTGTTGCTGACCTGGCCTCTGTTGACACTGGGGGTCAACGTGGGCCCCATGCCTTGTGGGACACCTGGCAGCGTCCCTGGTTTCTCCCATTGGGTGCCGAAGCACCCCCACCAGGTGAGCCGACCAAAGGTGCCTCTCGAGGGGGCCAAGTGCACCCCAGGGCGCGGGGCGGGGAGATGCCCCGAGGACAAGGTCTGGCTTGAAGGCCTAGGAATGGGGACATCGGCCTGGGAGACAGGCCGCAGAGAGTGCGCAGGGGGCTCGTTGTTTCTGCAACCGCCTGTGGCCTCCGGGCTTTCCCAAGGGCTCGTGAGTCGCTGTGCAGCCTGCACAGCGACCCAGCAGGCACGCGTCTCCCGGCAGCAGGAGCTCCCGGAGGTGGATCTCAGGGGTCTCGTGCGGGGCCGCACCCTAGACAGCCATCTCAGTGATCGCACAGCGGGTCCTCGTGCCTCTGCAGTAGGCTCGTGGTGGCGGAGCCCAGTCCCCACAGACGCCGCCTCCTGCTCTATGTGCCCTGCGTGTCTGCAGTCACCTGCATTTATAAAGTCCACACAAGCCGCAAGGTAGTCGATCCAGAGAAACTGGCCAGAGCGTGTTTAGTCACCCGGGGCTGCCACAGAGCCTGGGAATGCCGTCACTAGAACCCACAGCCCGCCTGACGCTCAGCTGGTCTGAGACTGCAGGTGGACTCCCCAGAGGACGCGCAGCGGGGGCTGAGCTTGGACACCCCACTGGACGCACGCCCCACGGGCTCCGGGCAGGGGCGCCCCGTGCCTCTCTGCCCCAGAACCTCATTCTGTGCGGCTTTTGCCGCTGAGAGAACAGAAAGGGACCGGACCGACAGTGCGACCGCACTCTTTGGTGACTGGAGAGGACGGTCAGTGCTGGGGTGAGCTGTGCCACGGCACAACTGCGCCCCGACAAGCCAAGCCTCAGGTCTGAGTGCCCGTTGGTGGGTCTGGCCGAGGGAAGATGGACGTCCGGGCCCGGGAACGAGTCAGCCCCGGGGGCCCCGGTGGGAACGCGGGTGGAGCGGCGATCAGAGGGCCAAGCATGGAGTGTGGCATGGAGAGCGCGCTGCCTGCATCTCTCTGCCCCGTGGGGGGGAGGAATGGTTGGGGAGGGCGGAGGAGCCCCACCACGGGGGCAGACGTGGCTGGGAAACCTTTCAGGCTCTGCATATTTGTGTGATTTTTCTGGTCTGTGTGTGCATAACCCGTTTTGGAAGAAGTAAGAGACGCAATGAAAGAGGGAAGGGTGGCTGGCTCCGAGGGGCTTGGGCTCCCCGGCACCAGCCACTGACTCTGGCTCCCCCTCAGTATGGGATGCTGCTCTACCAGAGCTACCGGGTCCCCCAGCAGAGGAAGGCCTCGCTGTCCCCCTTCTCCACGCCCGTGGTAAGTGAGCCCGCCGCCTCCCCCAGCCAGGGGCCCAGCCAGCCGCTGCGTCAGCACTGGCGCCCGCCCACCCGCCCGCCCGCCCAGTGGGGAGCTCTGAGCGGGCGTGTGCATTCCAGAGACGCCATTCCGACCCACAGCGCCCCAGGCCAGGAGGCCAGCTCAGTCCTCGCAGCAGAGGGACAGCTGGGGACAGCTCCTCAGCCATCCCTGTGCCGGTCCCCGCAGCCCCAGGCCGTGTAGGTAGACGCTGTGTTCAGGGTACGGACGGGAGGCAGCAGCGAGGCTCCTCGGAGGAGCTGCTCCCTGCCTGCCTCCGCCTTCCCTCTGGCCCTGAGCCCTCGGGCGCCATGACAGGCGGGTCCTCCCGGTGAGAGCGGAGGGCACAGCGAGCCTCCAGGTGCTCGGGACACACCGCGCTTCCCGGAGGCGAGCTTAGAGATCCGCGGTGTCCGTCTCCGGGACCTCCGTCGCTCTGCGCTCGCGTGCCCGAGGGAGGGACGGTCGCTGTGCGGACGGGGCTCCAGGGACGTTGCAGTTTCTCTGAGGCCTGTGAGTGCCGGTCGGGGCCGGTCCTGCGGCACCAGCGGCCTCACCCTCAACCTCGGAGCTCGTCCCTTACTCCCCTCAAAAGGAACCAGAGCTATTTCTGGCTCAAGGGCCCTTTTGTCAGACTTTCCTCCCGAACCTCAGAGAGTTGGGGCAGGCGGCGCCCATCGCCCTCGCCGCCGGGGGCCGCCCGCCCCTGACTCTCCGACCTGTGGCTTCCCTTGCAGCGCAGCGTCTCTGAGAACTCCCTCGTGGCCATGGATTTCTCTGGGCAAACGGGAAGAGTGATCGACAACCCGGCCGAAGCCCAGAGCGCAGCCCTTGAGGAGGGGCACGCCTGGAGGGTGAGGTCACGCGGGGTGGGTGCCGCTGCTGCGCTCCAGGACGGTGACTGTGTGGGTGCAGGCAAGGGGCAAGGGGCTAGGGAGGGGGAGGCGGGCCCAGCTCTCCACGGGGGAAGCGGTGGCTCCCAGCTCCGGGCCTCCCTGCTGCCTCCCGTCCCCTGGGCTCCCCGACGGAGCAGCTCGGGGGCAGAAGCATCCCGGCCCAGGCACGGGACTGTCCCTGCTGCGGACCACGGGGCCTCGTGGCTTCGCCACTGGCCAGCTCCGTGACCTGGAACAGTCCTTCCTCTGAGGCTCGAGGTCCTAATCTCCAGGTGGAACGATGTCACCCGGCTCCCAAGTGGTTCTGACATTTAAAGACAACGCCCGGAGCATGAGCCCACAACTCTGGCTCAGTAGTGCTCCCTGAACTTCAGCTCGGGGCGGGGGGTGTGGGGAGGGGGTGTCCCCCCAGCTCTGCGCGTTCTGAGTGCCAGCCCTCAGGCCGGCGGGTGGGCGGCGGGTGGGGAGGGCGCCCTGCGTGGCTGCCGAGGTGTGTCCAGCTCCCTGCTGCCCCTGTGTGGGAGACGAGAGCCCCGCCCCATGGTGCCCTGTAGTCTGGAGTACCGTGCGCGCCACGCAGGGCACTTCTGGTTTTGTTCGTAATGGCCACACCCTGAGAGCTCTTTGTTCTCCATGGGCAGATGGGGCTGGGCTGGCGCTGCACGGGCCAGAGTCCCGGCCGCCCGGACACTCGGGTGTCCCCCAGGGGTGTGTGGGGGTGCCTGTGGGTGGTGTCTGTCTGCTGGCATTCTACTGACATAGCTGTTGATCTTGCAGAAGCGAAGCACCCGGATGAATGCTCTGGGTAGCCAGAGTCCCCTCCACCCTTCCAACCTCAGTGCAGGTACACCGGCCGATCTCTCTGTATGTAAGGAAAAAGAAACAGCCCCCGCCCCCACCCCCAGTGGAGCGCACTGGGGAGTGTGGCGTGGGAAGGGGTCAGCTTGCTGTGGGGTGGCCCCTGCCAGGGGCAGGGGCAGGGACCCACCGCGCTCCCCCCCCGCCCCACAGTGATCCACCGCACCCAGCACTGGTTCCACGGCAGGATCACCCGCGAGGAGTCCCACCGCATCATCAAGCAGCAGGGGCTGGTGGATGGGTAAGCAGCGCTGTGCGCCGCGTGCCTGCCGGCCGCTCCGCCACTCGGAGCGTCCTGGGATGGGGGCCCCTCACGGTCCTCCTTTCACAGAAGGGCGGGTGTGCTCAGAGGTTTGCGTGCTGCGTAAGGCTCGCCCACTGGTGGGTGTCCAGAGAGGGCTGGCCCCCATTTCTGTCCGTGCTCTGCTACGTTGCGCTGAGACGCAGACCACAAGCTGCTCAGCGGTAATTAATGAGGCCACCGGCACACGCGAAAAAAGACTTCGCCCGCACCTTTTGAAGGATGCGTTATGTCAGGCAGCATTTGCAGAGAGCAGGCACCCCAAACACAACAGAACCAGCTCATTGCTCTCGCTTGGAGTCGGGCGAGGGGCTCTTCTGGCTGGAGCCAGCTCGCAGGCGCTGGGTGGCTGCACTCACATACCTCGCGGCTCATGGCGGCTGATGGCCATGAAGAGTGGCTGGGCACATTTCCCACAGGCTCCCCTGGGCTCATTCACATGCAGCCACCCCAGGGTTCCCAAGGCCGACGGGCCCGACCCCAACCCCCCCATTAAAGCCTGGCTGCACTCAGCACCCCTGTTGGGGGGAGGAGTGCAGGCCAAGGGTATGGGTACAGCCCCG
>PVKM010036935.1:0-14608 GCA_004027735.1 Carollia perspicillata | reverse complement strand
CCCCCAGCTTTGATTTCACTTCTCAAGATGGCTTTGGCTATTAGGATTCTTGTGGTTCCATACAAATTTTAATATTATTTGCTCTATTTCTAAGGAAAAATGCCATTGGAATTTTAGTAGGAATTGAATTGAATGTGCAGATTGCTTTGGTTGTTAAGAATATTAATTCTTTCAGTTCGTGAGTATGGTATGTATTTCTATTTATTTATGTATTCTTCAATTTCTTTCATCAATATCTTAAGAGTTTTCAGTGTATAGGTTTTTTACTTCCTTTGTTGAATTTATTCCTAGGTATTTTATTTTTATTGGTGCTTACTTAATTTCCCTTTCAGATAGTTTATTATTAGTGTATAGAAATGCAACAGATTTCTGTATATTGATTTTGTATCCTGAAACTTTTCCGAATTAATTAATTAATTCTAACAGTTTTTTGGTAGAATCTTTAGGGTTTGCTATATGTAATATCATGTCATCTGCAAATAGTGACAGTTTTACTTCTTTCCAATTTGGAAGCTATTTATTTCATCCATTCACTTGTAATCTATATCTGTCCTTTAATTTTTTTTTAAAGATTTCATTTTTTTTTATTTTCTAGAGAGAGGGAAAGGGGAGAAAGAGAGGGAGAGAAACATCAATGTGTGGTTGTCTCTCACGTGCCCCCTACTGGGGACCTAGTCCACGACCCAGGCATGTGCCCTGACTGGGAATCAAACCAGCAGCCCTTTGGTTCACAGGCTGGCACTCAATCCACTGAGCCACACCAGCCAGGCTATATGTGTCCTTCTATTAAAGTGAGTTTCCTGAGCTTCTGGCTTGGTGCACACATGGGGATTTGGGGAGTGTGGTACGCCTAGTGAAAGCATGGAAACTGCTTGTTCTTTCCTCATATCTAGCCCTACCCAACAATTCCATCTGGCTGTCCTTGAGTTATATCCTTTCATAATTACATGGTGACCTAGTTGGCTATCAGAAAGACGTGGAAAAAGAAGATGCAGCAGAAACAGTCAACACGAGGGAGAACGAGTCATTTGTTATCCTGACAAGATTATAAGGCTGCAGTTACTCTTTCTGCGTTGCTATTATCGGTAATGTTGATCTTGACATTGATGATTCCTTTAACCTCTTGGTGAGATCTGCAAACTTAATTTGCTTGGCTTAACCCGATAACAGTGGTGAATAGAATGTAGTATAACCAGAGACTGAGGATCCTGAGAAGAGCTATAAAAACTTGAGACTGTACGTGGTGCATTTACAGAAGTTGTGGGGTGGGAAGAAGTAATATTACTTATCCATCATGTTTCCCTTTGGTTTTTGTAAACGGAGGGGACAGTTCTTGGTCTAATAAAATGCTGCAGGTTACATGTAATGAATTTTTTTCTTTTCTTTTATTTATTTTTCTTTAGAGGGGAAGGGAAGGAGAGAGGGAGATAAATATCAATGTATGGTTGCCTCTCATGTGTGTGCCCTGCTGGGAACTGGTTTGCAACCCAGGCATGTGCCCTGACTGGGAATCGAACCACGATCCTTTAGTTTGCAGGCCCGCGCTCAATCCACTGAGCTACACCAGCCAGGGCTACATGTAATACATTTTTAAGAAGATTTTATTTATTTATTTTTTAGAGAGAGGGTAAAGGAAGGAGAAAGAGAGGGAGAGAAACATCAATGTGTGGTTGCCTCTTGCACTCCCCGCACTGGGGACTGGGCCCGCAACCCAGGCATGTGCGCTGACTGGGAATCGAACCAGCAAACCAAATGAGCCACAACAGCCAGGGCCCCGTGGGCTGACTATTCAAATCAACAAGCCAGCAGGAGATATTAAAAAAAATACTTAAGTTATGTGTTCCACTATAAGTACACAAAAGTTTTCTCAAAAATTATTGTATGATTGCATAGCAGAATAGCAAAATTTGACAATATGCTATTCTATGTGTATCCCTAGAGTAAGTTATTAGGGTAGAAAATAAGCCATTTACATTAATGCAAGGCTCATAGAAAGTGAGTCTAAATTAATGTAAATGCCATTATTTTTCATCAAAAACAATTTTATGCAGGAGCAAATACAGCAATGTGCATTTTCAATAACAAAAGATAGTTCAAAGTCTGAAACCACAGACACTGACATGCTGTCAAGGATGCTCACTTGATAATAAAATTAATATGGTATGGAGCTTTTCCATTTCCCCACATCCTGCCAATCAGACGCTGATTTAGGTCCAAGGTTTTCTTATTTTTTTCTTTTTAAAAAATATTTTTATTTATTTATTTACTTTTAGAGAGAGGGGATGGAAAGGAGAAAGAGTGGGAGAGAAACATCAACGTGTGGTTGCCTCTTGTGAGTCTCCTGCTGGGAACTGGCCTGCAACCCAGGCATGTGCCCTGACGGGGAATCGAACCGCGATCGCTTGGTTCACAGGCCCGCACTCAATCCACTGAGCTACACCAGCCAGGGCCAAGGTTTTCTTCTAATTGTAAATAATTTTAAGGATAATGAAAATTTGTTGTGTGAATAATTATGCATACATATAGTCTGTGGATTTAAATGGGTCAAATATAAGAAATAAATCTTGGCTCCAGAACTGGCAACATGGCAAAGGCATTATGCATGTACTAGACATGAGGCTGGAAAACTCTTGTTAAGGGTGCTGCTTTGCTGGTGCTCCGCACTGCCTGCAGCCAATGCTCCTGGCTCTGCAGGCCCATGGCCAGAAGGTACTCAAGAGTGGTGATGTGCCCTGGCTGGTATGGCTCAGTAGGTTGGAATCTAAGGAGTGAGAGTTCAATTCCTGGTCAAGACACATGCCCAGGCTGCAAATTCGATCCCCTGTTGGGGCATATACAGAAGGCAATGGATTGGTGCTTCTCTTTTGTATCAATGTTTTTCTTTCTTTCCCTTCCCCTGTCTCTAAAAACAATGAAAAAATGTCCTTGGGTGAGAATAAAAAAAAAAAAAAGAATGGTCTCTAAATGGAACTTCACGCCCACTTGAATGGATCCATTAGTTCAAATATCATGAAGAAATTAATAGCTAGGAAATCAGGTCTTAAAATTCATGATCGGATGACTATAATTTATAAGGGAAAGAAAAGAACTTTAGAAGAATGTTTCCAGATGTTTCAGATTATTCATCAGCTTACTACTAGCCCTTATGATATTCTAATGCTCACAAAAGATGTCATTAAAGAATTTGCAGATGAGCTATAAATTCTGGACCTAAGGGACACAGCCTGATGAGAAAATGCTGCAGAAATGACTAAAAAGACTTATGTGGAATGTGTACATGAGGGTATAGAACAGTCTAAACAAGAAAACTTAGAGACCGATGTTATGTACTTGATATCAATTGACAGAAGAAGGGGCCCTTCAGTGGCCAAGGAGACTTAAACTTTCTGAAGAATTCTTCCTTTCTACTGAAGATACAGTCCTTGGCCTTGACACAGTGGAGACCCTATAGCAGGACAAGCAAAAGATTTATTTGAACCTCTTTTAGAAGTAAAACAAACAAACGAAAAACCCCAACAGTTCTGAAGATGGTATTGCATCTTTCAGAGATTTCCAGAACTCCTGAATCTGCTTTCTGACAGAACCGGGCATGGATCATTTCTCAGCTCCTTTGAGGGAGGATCCCTGGATTTGGTGGACTTTGTGAGGAAATACAAGATCCTGCTGGGACTCCGTTTGATCTCAGATCTTCAAAGTCAGACAGCTCTGTCTTATCACCAGCACCACTGCAGATTCCCACAGCATTGCTCATCCTTCTGCGATCTGTATTGATAAGGGTGTTTTTTGCAGTATACCTTTCCCAAGAGCACCAGCTGGCAGCTGACAAATTTAGTTTGGCCCCGGATGGTGTGGATTAGTGGGCTGAGCGTTGGCCTGCAATCTGAAAGGTTGCCAGTTTGATTCCTGGTCAGGGCACATGCCTGGGCTCCGGGCCAGGTCCCCTGGGACATCAGTGTTTCTCTCCCTCTCTTTCTCCCTCCCTTACTCTCTCTACAAAATAAATAAAGTCATAAAAATTTAGTGTGACCCAGTCTCAGGGATGGGATCTGTCTTATGAATCCATCAACTACACTTTTGCTTCTGATAGCACCAGGTCTGCCCTAAGGAGGAAGTAGAATCATCTGAAGTTCCAAGTATTTCACTTTTAAAGCTGTAATGAGGTGAATTACTTTTGAGTATGTGTTGCAACCGAGACCCTCCTGCCATACTCCTCTTAGAAGTAAACCATCCCCCCATCCCTTTGAAGCATAGCAGCCAAGTAGCACACGCTCCATCACCAATACCTTACTCATGGTCGTTGCTCAGTAAATATGTCTTAAATTGAAAAAAAAAAAAAAAGGCCTGCACCCTCATATTCTTTCTTTCTCTCAGCTACTACTCTTCTCAAAGCCGAAACCAAAGCAAAAGCTTTGAAGGCAAAGAAAGCAGTGCTGAAAGGTGTCTATAGCCAGCAGAAGAAGAAGAAAAAGAAAGGAGACGGGAAGGGGAGGGGAGGGAAAGAAGTCCCACATGTCACTCACCTGCCAGGTGGCCAAAGACCCTACTTGCTCTGAAGGCAGCCTAAGTAACCGGGGAGGAGCACCCCCAGGAGAAACAAGCTTGAGCACTATGCCATCATCAAGCTCCCCCTAACTATCAAGTCAGCCATGAAGAAGATAGAAGACAACAACACACTTGTGTTCATTGTGGTTGTCAAGGCCAACGAGCACCAGATCAAACAGGCTGTGAAGAAGCTCTATGACATTGACGTGGCCAAGGTCAACACTCTGATCAGGCCTGATAGAGAAAAGAAGACATATGTTCCACTGGCTCCCGACTAGGGTGCCTTGGATGTTGCCAACAAAATTGGGATCATCTAAACTGAGTCAGCCAGCTAATTCTAAACATAAAAATTTTACACTGTAATAAAAAAACAACAAAAAAAGATTTTTAAAAACAGTTTCTTGCATCACAAACCACTTACCAACTATTAAATAGTTGATAAGATAGTTGTAAGATAAAATCTTACCAACTATTAAAATAAAGGGGACCTCTTGGATAATTTGATTTTATTTTAAGTTAAGCTGTGGAGGCATGGCTTCAGTGCAGGGGTTTAGCTAATCTAACCAGCCATACACTGCTTAAGAGGTGATTCTCATTTGCTATTTTGAGTAGTCAAGTTGAAACTAAGTGATTCTAGACAGCTGTTGGAAAATGAGGTGAAAGTTTTCTACTTGATGATACCTTACAGAAATTCTAACAAATCTTAGAATGTGCCAGAGTTCACATTACATCTAAGAAGACGCCTGAAGGGACAGTTATTGCAAAGCCATATACCAAAAAGAGCCTGGAGAAACTACAGTTTTACAGGTGATGTTAATATGAGATCAAAAGGTAGTTTTTTTTTCTCCTAAACCTGTTTATTATAGTTGCATCTTTCACAACAAGCAAAAGAAACAATATTGAACTCAAACTCAGGTTAATCCCTGTAGAATCAGAAGAGAGATTAAAGTTTCTGTTCTGAACATCCTAAAGCATTGCTTTCAGAGCCACAGTGTAATTATTGATGTTAGTTATTAATTCTCTTTGGGGAGAATTATGTCCAAGACATCCCTAAACAAATACGTGATTTAAAAATTACCTTAGTTACACAGATGATCACAGCGAATTACTACAGATGATGACTACAGAAGCCTGTGAATAACAGCAGCCAGGCAGCCTTCTCTGGACACCTCCCTGGGTGTGGGAGAGGCTAGACTTTGAACACAGAGGGATGGGAACTGTTTAGTGGGTTAAATATGCGCTCTCCCAAGTATGGTGTGGCTTGTAGGAGCAAAATGCACACCCGAAAAAAGTGCAGCAAGAATTTTTAAAGAATGGGCATTAATTTTTACTTTAAACAATTTTCTTCACTTTCCATGGTATTTTATAGAGGACTTAATGAAAGACTAAGAATTAAGTTATTGCTGACACTCATTTAAAAAATCCCAATAAAATATAATGTCAATATTTGGAAAATTCAAATTAACTATTATTTCCAACATAGCTGACAGAAATTTACATATAAAATGCCTGATGTTGTATTCTTACAGGAATCAGAGATATGGATGTTTTTTCTCAACATGCACAGAATATGTATTTTATATCATAAACCTATTAAATGAATAAATCAGGTTTTAAATGTTTATGTACTTACATATGCCACACTTCTTATGTTTAGAAAGCAAAACAGCATTCCTTATCAAGGTACATTATTTTTCAGCTGCTGTACTGAGTGAGGTTTTCTTGGGTGGGATAGCAACCTCACCGTCTTAAATTACTAGAGAGACTGTAATTTTGAATAATGTCAATTGAACTATAGATAAAAAGCACTCCTCCTAATTAATCATTTCTGGAAAGTGAATGTTTTGCCTAGCTAGATGAAGGTACCAGGGACCTCATGTCAAATCATTAAACATGTTGTACACAGCCTGTGTGTATACCACATATAGTGGCACAGTAGATATCATGTGGCAAGCACAGCCACATTAGAGTTCTGTGTGCTGTTCTTGTAACATTAGATCTTGTTTTTTAAAGATTTTATTTATTTTTGGAGAGAGGGAAAGGGAGGGAGGAAAAGAGGGTGAGAAACGTTAGTGTGTAAGAGAAACATCCAGCGGCTGCCTCTCACATGTCCCCAGCTGGGGACCTGGCCCCCAACCCAGGCATGTGCTCCAACTGGGAATTGATTAGGTCGGTTCTCAGGCCAGCTCAGACCACTGAGCCACAGCAGCCAGGGCTCACACGAGATCTTTTAAACAAAGAATTTTCTTTGTCTTGGCTTTAAATATTTTTTAAAAAGCGATTGTATATTGTAGACGATATACAATTGTCTACTATATTGTCTACTATATTGTAGACAATATACAATTAGGTCTTGTTTCAATCCTCTCTGGCAATATCTTTTAATGGCGTTATTTAGACCACTGATACTCAAAGTGATTACTGATGTAGTAGATTAACATCTACCATAGATATTACTGTTCTATGTGTTGTAACTCTTATTTGTTCTTATTTTTGTCTTCCACACTTTTCTTTCCTTTTGTGATTTTAATTGAGTTTTTATATGCTTCCATTTCCTTCCTTTCTTAGCATATCAGTTATACATTTTATATTTAAAATTTTATTTTATTATTTAATTAATTATTTTTAGATTTTTCTGGTAAAAAGTTTATTGATTCTATTAGCTCTTTCATAGAACCAAGTTTTGTTTCTGGGATGTTATATGTACATTCAGATATAAGCAAGGAAACCCACCAGCTATCAAATTCACAACAGATACTAGTTGACTAAGCTGGGAAGGATGGGGGGAGAGTTAAAATTATTTTATGTAATTATTTAAATAATTTTATAATTTTATTTTATTAAAATTTAATTACATGCGTTTACATGTAAAATTATTATAAAAATTACATGCATTTTATAATAAGGATGTCAAATAATCACATGAATTTTTCATTCATGCAGGTAATTATTTAAATACTTCTGACTGGGTTTTTACAATATTTATACATTCAAAGAGTATTTAGAATCTATTATTCAACATACATACACAGACATACATTGCTCTTTTCAGTGAGACCTCTAAAGAGAGACTATAGCTTTCCTTGCTAACTCAAGTCAATTTTAACATTTAATTTAATATCTTAAAATTTTTTTAATGATTGTTCTAGACTTTGAAATATACAGTTACGACTAATTAAAGTCTACTTTCGAATAGCTCCTTACGATTTTGGGGTAGTGTGAAAACCTTATATTAACAAAACAATCCTCATTGTCTCCTATCCATTGTATTATTGTTATTCATTTCACTTATACATATGCACACACAGCACAAGTACACACACTATATATATGCATGAGCATACATAATTTAATACATTGTTGATATTAACATTTTAAACAAACTGTTAGTTCAATAAAAAATAAGAAAAATAAAAGTTTTTATTTTACCTTCACTTACTCATTTGATGCTCTTCTCTCTGCGTTGATCTGAGTTTCTGACGTATTTATTATTCTTTTTTCTCTGTAAAGAACATCTTTTCACAATTCTCACAGGCAGATCTGCTGGCAATGAAGCTGCTCATGTATTTTTTTGAGAGTGTACTTCTGCACGAATGTGATGCCATATACACCGCCGGGTTGGAGTACAGATGGTGACAGCGGCGGGGTCTGACGCAGTGAGGATGGAGCTGCCCACTGCCGCAATTATCCAAAACACTCGAGGGAGGGTTCCGCCCCTCGGCGGAAGTAATTTAACTCAAAAAAGCGAGGAGGGAAAAGGGAAAGTGGGTTATTAAGTGCTCACGGGAGCACATAACTTGGAGAAAATGCTGACTGCCCCTAGCGGGTGAGTCCCAGACTCTAGGTATTCTGCCCTACACACCATGTGTGGCAATATTTGCAGCGCTTTCCGCAGGACTTTACGCAGGTTCGTGTGCAACACTTTGTGGCGCCACAAGCGGCTCCCTACATGGTGGCTCCAGGAAGACTCTACTTTTAGAACTCCCCAGTTTTAGGCTGGAGAATAATGGCGACCCCTGAAAACAAACCAACCAGCCACAATGCGGTAGGCATAAAGCAGCGCTGCATCGGACCAAGACATTTTTTAGTGACATATTATTGGTTTGGCCAAGAAGTCCATTTAGGTTTTTTCCATAAAACAAAAGACACGTTTTTCATTTTCCCCAGTAACTTTATTGATTTGGATATTTTGAGTATGTTGGCTATCTCCTACAATTAGCTTCTTGTGGGTAGAGGCCAGAGGCTAAGCATCTTCCGAAGCATAAGACAGCCCCACAGCAAAGAATTATTTGGCCAAAATGTCAATAGTACCAAGAAACTTCACAAACCACTTTTGACACATTCGATCAGTCACAGCACTTTCTTCACACACTGCACAAATCTTTTTGTGCGTTCCAGTTGCATTTTACCTCTCATGAAATAATAAAGCATAATATGCCAAAATACGTGTTTTCTCCCATCCTTAGTATTTAAATGCCTGCACAAAAATTCACCAATATTGAGAAGTTTTTTTAAATGCACGCTGATATGACAGCTATCACAACACAATCTATTTAACAAGAGTGTTTCTAATGAAGTTAAAGACAACTAAGCACTACTAGAACCATTGTACAGAAAAAAAAATAAATGAACCTTTCGGTCAATTCAATATCAGTCAGGCTTATGAAACTCTTGTAGGCTCATCTCTGCACTTTCCTATAAAATCCAGTTTTAGCAAGAACTCTGTAAGTCAGTTTCACCAGAACCTCATACCTAACCACCATGGTGGAACTCGACACTGAACCAGGTGTACCCTGGGACCATTCCACAAGTGTACTCTGGAGTTGTACCTCAGATGGACCTTGGCACTGTACCCCAGATGCACCTCAGTACCGAACAGCAGACACACCTAGTAACCTTACGAGATTGTACTTCAACCAGTACAGTGAATGCACCTTCGCACCAACCGCGGACGACCTCAGCACTTACTTCCACGTCTTCCAGTCGCAGCCTTTTGTGAAGATTCTTGGCTCCATTATGCGTTTTAGTCAGGCTCGCTCCTTCTCCTAGGCTCATCTGTGCACTTCCTTGAAAAATCTAGTTCTAGCAAGGATTTTGCTAAATCAGTTTCATCAGAACTATCCCCTCCAAGCCGCCCTCCAAGTCCGATCACCCTGGATATCTGCAGGACCCACATCCTTCACCATCCCTCAGGTGATATTTAATCCCCCCGGTTGCATCTTCAGAAAGACAGGCGCTGGGTTCGTGTAGCCAGAAACCACTCTATTCCCTGTGCGCACTACACCCACAGCATCCTACATAGCACTGCTCTTTGGCTTCCCCTAGTGGTACCAGAGGCAGTACTGCAGTGCGTACCTCGGTACCGTACCTGCGGGTGAACCCTACTACGGACGTCCCTCTGCACTGACTTCCAGGTCTTACTGTAGCACACTTTTGTGACAAATATTTTTTGCTGCGTTATACTTTTCAGTTAGCTCGTTCCCCGACCTTCTCCAAGGCTCATATGTGCACTTCCTTGTTGCGAGCATGCGTTTCATGATACAGTCTTTCCTATAAGGCAGCCTGCGGTCGCTGGTGGGGTCATCTCATCTGGCTCTTAAGAACTGAAAGCGCCGAGCCACCAGTGCAACCGCCAGTCCAAAAGGTGACTCCCGCACTGAGAAATAGCAGGAAGCTAACACAGGTGACTATTCTATTCACTCGGCTTTTATTAACGTAGATTTGGCCAGCTTTATTAATGCAGATTCCAAATCCATACTAACTTAATAACAATTACAATCACTCAGATGCAATGAGTAACGACATCACACAAGAGAATTGGGAGCTAACAAACCCGAGCCCCGAGTCCCAGAGTCTTGGTCAATGAGTCCCGGAGACAGCACAGTGAGCAAGATTCGTCAGCGTCTTACAAGGCGGAATCACTGGAGCGGGGTCCACAGTAGGGCAAAGGAAGTTCTGGAGAGCAGGGCAGAGCCTCCAGCGGCCCAGCAGTCAGGAGATCTGCAGGCGCCGGCCAGCACCTTGGCGTGTGGAGCTCAGCTGTCTCAGCAGTGGTCTGGAGTCTAGTTCAGTTACACCCTTGAGATTCTGTTCCCCACCCCTCTGGGTCTCTTGATAATGTCTTGGGACCCTAACTATGGGCGTACCTCTGCACTTACTTCCAGGTTGGACTGGGGCATTCTTTTATCACAAAAGGTTCTCTGCTTCATTGTACTTTTTCATGTGGCTCACTCCCTAACCTTCTGGGCTCACCTGCGCACTTCCTTGTAAAATCCAGTTTTAGCAAGAACTCTGCTGAGTCAGTTTTACCAGAACCCCATACCGAACCCCAGGTGGGCCTTGGCGCGGTACCAGGAGTACCCTCGAACCGCACGGTAGGTGCACAACTAGCAGCACTGGTCCTCGGATGCGCCTCGGTTCTGTCCTTCAGACACACTCACACAGTGTTGTAGAGGAGCTTCGACAGTGCGCCGGGAAGCACTTAGGGACCTGGGAACCTTCCTGCGGTGGCTCCTCAGAGCCTTAGGGCAGCGGTGCCCCTCGGCAAGGTACCGCGGGCGAACCTCGGCACTGACTTCCAGGTCTTAGGTGGAAGTCTTTTGTGATGAAGATTCTTACTTCATTATATTGGGTTGGCCCAAAGGTCCGTATGGTTATTTCCATAAAATAAGAGACACATTTTTCATTTTCACCAATAAATTTGTGATTTGGAGTATGTCGGCTCTCTCCCGTGGGGCCTAACGTTGATTGTTATCAGTTAGTGTCCGGACTTGATCACTATCAACTTCAACTGGTCTGTCTGACCGTGGAGTTCATTTAGCAAGGAATCTCAGGCACAAAACTTGGCAAACCATGTTTGACATGTTCCATTAGTCACAGCGCAAATCTTTTCAGTTGCATTTTTACCTTTCTTGAAATAATAAAGCATAATATGCCAAAAACGTTGTATATCTTCTTCCATTTTCAATATTAAAATGGCTGCACAAAAGGTCATCAATTTGATAAACTTTTTAAAAATGCACACTGACATGACAGTTGTCACAATGTAATCTAGCAAGATTGTTTCAAATGAAGTTAAAGACAACTAAGCACTACTAAAGCCCTCTGACGGAAAAAAAATGAAGCAAATTTTTGGGCAACCCAATACTTCTTAGTCAGGTTCACTCCCTAATGCTGAAGGCTCACCTGTGCACTTCCTTGTAAAATCTAGTTTTAGCAAGAACTCTGCTAAGTCAGTTCCACCACAACCTCCATAAGCAACAGCAGGTAAATCTTGCACCGTATAGGGTGTACCCTGGAACCATCCCGCGGCTGTACTCCAGCGCTGTACCTCGAATATACCTCGGCATTGTATAGAGGATGTACCTCAGCACCGGGCTAACATACTTCGGGAACTTACGGTTATATCTCAGCCCCTAAAGTCCTCTACACCTTGGCATTTACTTCTAGGTGTTTCCGTGGCACTCTTTTAAAAAATCCTCTATTGAGAATATGTTTATTGAGTTTAGAGAGATAAGAGAGAGAGAGAAAATATCAATGTGAGAGCAAGAAACATCAATTGGTTGCCTCCCTTACGCACCCTAACCGGGGACTGAAACTACAGCCCACGTATGTGTCTTGACCCTCAACCTTTCGAGGTACTAGATGAATCTCTAACCAACTTTGCCACTTGGCCAGGGTTTGTGCCCATGTTTTGTGATGAAGATTCCTTGCTTCACTGTACTTTTTAGTCTGGCTTGTTCACTAATATTCTGAGGCTTATCTGTGTACTTCCCTGTCATAATCAATTTCAGTTAGAACCCTGTTAAGTCACCTTCATCTAAATTGCTACCTTCGCATCTGATCACCCTGGATAACTGATCAGGACCCTCATCCCTCATCATCCCGCAAGTGATATTTCATCACCCAGTCACATCTTCAGAAAGACTCCTGTTAGCTTGATTGGCCAGAACTCCCCTTTTCCCTGTGCACACCTCCCTATACTGCACCTGACACAGCACTGTTCTTTGACTGCCCTCAGTGGTGCCATGGGAGGTACAGCTCCCATGGAGGACCCTTGCCAACTTACTGGGACACACATACCCCTCTGAACTGTGTGATGGCTGTAGCTCAGCACCATACTAGAAGAACACACCCTGGCAGTTTTTACGACAAAGATTCCTTGCTTCATGATACCTCAGTCAGGCCCCTGTACCTTGTCCTAGGCTCCTCTATGATCTTCTTTATAAAACGAGTTTTAATAAAATTCAGCTAACTCAGGTTCCCTCGAAACACCACCACGATCCATTTTTGCTGGGCTTGGCATTCTTCACACACTCTTCCAGTGCAGAATAATGCCCATCATACCATCATAACAAGTCTCATGGCAAGCTGTGTCACAAAGACAGAGAAACTTCCACATGACAGAAAAACATCATTTGGTCGCCTCACGTACATGTCACAAACAAGAATGGAACCTGCAACCTGGTTATGTACCCTGCCAGGAATCGAATCTGCAGCCTTTTGGTGTAGTGTATGATGCTCCACCAACCAAGCTACCTGACCAGAGCTTTGCCCATATTTAAATTGAATTATTTGTTTTGTTCTCATTGAGTAGTCAAGTTTCACTGCATATTCTCTTTTTAACAGTGGCACATCAAGACACCCACACCTCAGTGCCTCAGGTGACACCACAGGCCAGTCAGCACCATGCACAATTACATTTGCAGCCTCCCCCGTAGTGATGGCCTTTGACTGCTCCCAGGTGGACCATAGCCGGTTCTGTACATCTGTGCTCTACCCCGAAAATACCATATTTTGCTGTGTATAATGTGTTCCCCTGTATCACGTTTTTAGCCCAAACATTCAGAAAAAATTTTTCATTTTAATTTTTAAATCAATTAATGAACTATTTATATGTAGAAAGGAAATCAATGATCACATTCCAGGGTATTTTTGTGAATGCGGACATGGTTATTGCTTTCTAGACTTACACTTTTAATGCTTGGGCATAAGTAAAATAATTAAAAAACATTTCTATAGATATGGAATTAGTACTACCTATATATACTACATTGCCTTATTTTTCCCTCAACAATTTGAACAAAAAGTGCACATTATACATGACAAAATACGGTGCCTCCATATCCAACTGGAGGAGGACCTTTACCCTTTCCAAACCGTGTTCAGCCGCCAGACGGTGGCTGCGTCCCAGCGCAGTAACACAGCGTACTCAGGGCGCACTCCGCGGACGTGCTTCACAACTGCACTGCAGCTGTACTTCAACACCATATGGTGGGTGAACCTAGAAACCTTACCGTGGACGTACCTCTGTATTATTCTAGGTTTTACTGGGGCATTCTCTATGACGAAGATTCTTTTTGCCTCATTATACTTTTTTATGTCGCTCGCTCCCCAACCTTCTGGGCTCATCTGCGCACTTCCTTGTAAAATCCAGTTTTAGCAAGAACTCTGCTAAGTCATTTTCACCAGAACCCCATACCGAACCCCAGGTGGGCCTTGGCATGGTACCAGGAGTACCCTCGAACCGCACGGTAGGTGCACAACAAGCAGCACTGGTCCTCGGATGCGCCTCGGCTCTGTCCTTCAGACACACTCACACTGTGCTGCAGAGGAGCTGCGACACTGCGCCGGGAAGCACTTAGGGACCTGGGAACCTTCCTGCGGTGGCTCCTCAGAGCCTTAGGGCAGCGGTGCCCCTCGGCAAGGTACCGCGGGCGAACCTCGGCACTGATCTCCAGGTCTTAGGTGGAAGTCTTTTGTGATGAAGATTCTTACTTCATTATATTGGGTTGCCCTAAAAGTTCGTATGGTGTTTTCCATAAAATAAGAGATACACTTTTTATTTTCACTAATAACTTTATGATTTAGATATTTTGAGTATGTCGGCTCTCTCCCAAGTGGCCTAATGTTGATTGTTATCAGTTAGTGTCCCAATTTGATGCTATGAAGTTCGCCTGACTGTGAAGTTCGTTTAGCAAGAAATCTCAGGCACAAAACTTGGCAAACCATGTTTGACATGTTCCATCAGTCACAGCAGCTTCTCCATACACTGCACAAATCTTTT